>OX393563.1:1431828-1641828 GCA_947652115.1 Blastomussa wellsi
ACCTGAAAACAAAATAACAAAAACAAATTGAAAGCTTACTTGATTGAACATTTTTGCAAGATGGTTTAGTATTGTGTTTAAAAATTGGCTTAGAAAATTATTCACTTGATCTGCACACATTCCAGGATTTATTTTGCCAAGCAAATGCCAGGGTAGTTTTGCTTTAAAAAATTAATGTTTTTTTGTGTGGTTACTTGTCACTTTTGATATGAATGAAACATTAAACATATTAAAAAAGCTCTAAAGCGTCTGATGGATGGTCGTCTTCATTGGGCACAACAATATTTTCCAAGCCGACTTTGACTGAAGTGGGTGGGCAAATCTTTGAAACATTGATAGCTCATAAATGAAACAATTGTTCTGCACCAAAAATGTTGTGAATTTCATTGGTCAAAAGTGATGTTACGTAACCAGACAAAACCGTTGGCGTTTTAAAGTAAAACTATGCATTAAATTCAACACACGTCGAGGTTGGAAGAAATCAAAATTTTTTAAATGTTATCATTTTCCTGGTATGAGCTATTGCTTTCAATCAAATAATTAAATTAAATGCACCTCACAATAACAGTAAGATTTAAGACTTGTGCATAATGGAGGCAATTTTGTAAATTATCTGAGACCACTTTATATCATGTTTATTAATCTGTGTCCGTGATATTACTCCCACACAAAATAAAAACTGTAGTTGGTGGGTACCTACAGACTGCAGTTATTAAGGTACATGTAATACCTTTTGACTTAAAAAGGTAGCCATCAAGAATCTCCAAAGCATCAGCACGGTCAATCTCCTTTACAGCTGTTCTTAACTTATCAACAGTCATGTTAGGGTGTTCAGATCTCAGCCATTCAAGCATCATTTTGGTCGGGCGGCGTCTTGGACTGTTTGCATCAGGATCAAAGTCCTCATACACTTTGTTTGGTACACCAAGTTTGTTAGCAAGATGCCTCCAATTTCTAACTCCTGGGGTTTTTTTGTTAAGTCGAATGCAAACACTGTTAAGGAGATCAGAGTCAGGGCTGAAGACATCAGCGACAAGGTCACCATCTGCAAGTTAAAAGAAATTTTTCTATTACCTGTTAGTACTTCACTGTTGCATAATCCAAGGGGTCCATTGCAGTATTTTTTGAAGATGTTGCTTGGGAAAAGTCAGCTTTCTGTAACTCAACACAACTGGAAATTAGCCTTTGAATTTGAACAAGTTTCAGTCCGTTTGGTGGATGGGTTGGTTGGTAAGTAGGTATGTGATGCACAAGAACAGAAATGAACAAGAACCACTACATATTAATTACATATCCATAGAGATCTACAAACCTTGCAAGTCAGCAAGGACTGTCAGAACATCTTTCCTTGACATGGTTTTCAAGTTGCCCTTTAGTTCACCAACAGTTAGCCGACAGAATTTTTCAGTTGAACGTAAGTACAGAAACAGAAGTGCAGTGGAATTTACTGATGAATGCAACTGTGCCTCAAATTCCCTAAACAACTGAGCATTTGAAATCAACTTTCCAGCCAGACTTCTCCAATTCCCCACTGGTCTTTTAGCTGAATCAAGTTTGAGAGCAATACCATCTAATAGGGATGGATTGTTGTTAAACACTTCAACCACCATGGCTGTGTCAGTGGAACCTACAAAATTGTTAAATTGTTATTTTTTAGTGCGAAAGAATCCAAGTTCATCACAATGCAACAATGTGGCCTGGGAGGGGGGGGGGGAGGGGGAGGCATTGTCCCCCAACTGAATGATGGTGAATGCTTTCAATAGATAAGTTACAGCCAATTATAGTGCAGTGGGTAGACCTGGGTTTTCAAAACATCATCTGCCATCAATCATTCACCAAAATAACAATGATGAAATTTAAACTTCTACACACTCTGCTGTTACTACAAAAGATTGCAACAATTTCTGTTAGAGCTTACTTTTATGGCCTATCAGGATTTAAAAGCCAGGATCTAATCGCAATAAAGCTGGCCAGACACATAAGCAAGGCAGTTAGTCAGTACATGCACAGATGTGGTACATCTTCTATGCACTGCTTACTTTTCTACTCGTTGCTGGCAAGCACTAGTGAGGCAGTCTATTCTTGTCAATAGCGGAAAAAATCCAAAATTCTGGGATAACACAAATGACAGTCATGCGCACATATGGGTTTCAAATCTTCCAGGATCAATGCATGAGATCACATTGCACATGGGAATCTAACACAGACGCTTTCGAGGTGCTGTTGACATTAACAATTTTTGCCATAAAACAAGTAGATGAGTGTTTTCATTTGCTTGTGAATTATTCATCAAGGTCAAGAACGGCAAAATGATGAATCTCGAGCAAGAAAAGATATCAGTTTGTGTTTGGTTGGTTTCCTGCGTGATCAATTCTTGCCAATTCAAAATATACAAATATCAAGCATGTTTATCTCATGTGGAATACACTGTCTGCTTGCTTCAAGTCAGCGACAAAGCTACGTTCTAGATGGAGAAAGCTGCAAAGCTATTGCTCTTTCACTGTCATCATCTTCAGTCACCATTTACTTTATCAGGGAAAAGTTTTTAAATTAAATTCTCAGGCTTCAAACTGAAGGCTCCTTGTGTCTTTGCGGCAAGTAATGGATTTATTTGTCAGTGAAATAAAAATGCACACATTAGTTAAATTTTGACCAGTTGTTGACACTCAATATGTTTGGCGGTTGAGAGATTCAAGTCAATTCAAATAAATTTTTTCGCAAGTTCTGTCTTGCAATGGCAGACTATTTCTGTCTCAATTAAGTTTATAATGTCAATTGGCCACTGTAAAGAGATTCAACTGCTGATGTTTCGAGCGTTAGCCCTTCGTCAGAGCGAAACAAGGCTACACATAATATGATTCACTTAGTTCTGTCTGTTGTTCCCTTCGCCTAAAAAAGTAGGACTTCTACCTTTCAGAAATCTTTTTTCATTAGAACCACTAGAATCTGGAACCTGCTTATTACTAGAATTGACCAAGATAATGTTACTTTTGAGAACTTTAAATCTGTTCTTTACGGTTATTACTCGTGGGCTCTAGCAATGAATTATGACCCGGACTCTCCAAGGAGCTTCAAAAGCATTTGTTTGAAATGTAACACAGCCAGGTTTTTAGACCAAGAATTTAGCTGCTGCGTGTGAATTAGATTGCTACTTTTATACCCTTTATTTTTTGGGTCCGCAGTAATTGGCTTTAGCTGTTGCGGTGTCCCTGCCCAAGTATTTTAAGTTTATTAGTGTACTGTTACGTTCTTATTACTAGTGTTTGTATATCTTTAGTGTTTTTTTGTTGTTGTTGTTGTTCTCTGTATTCTTTAGGGCAAAAATAAAAAAAAATAAAATAAATAAAATAATCGCTCCGCTGAAGGGCTAACGCTCGAAACATCAGCAATTGAATCTCTTTACGGTGGCCAATTGACATTATCAACCCAGTTGATAAAACCAAATTATATTGTTATACTTCACACCGACGCAGCACCACAGTTTCTCTAGAAACTGACCCCCTCTATTCAATTAAGTTTAGACGCGTCATAGAACTCAGGGGATGCTAATTCATAATACAAATCAATGCCCGGCCAACAAAATAAAAATATGTTCACACTGAAATAGAAGAGAAATACTCAGTACGTGGAAATTTTCATTTAGATAATTTGTATTTTGGTTATAAAGATATATGTATCAAGAAAAGCAGCACCAACTCTAAACTGCAGTGTTCTGACCAGCGAGATGTCTATTTTTTAAAGTCATTGCATTTTCATATAGTGAGGAGCTTGTTTTTTTTTTGTGTAGCCCTTCACAGCTAGCCATTTAAAAATTTCTGTTAGCTGTTTAGCCGCTTTCCTCCAGCTCTAATGCCAGCACTTACTTTCACATTGAAACTCCTAGTATAATCCTATAATTAAGTTTGCAGTTTATCTAATTATTGATCTGAAGTGAGTTTCTAGCTGTTGAACTATGGAAAATTCATTACTCTACAATAATTTCACTCTGAATGGTATCTCAGCAATAAACAGAACATTAGATTCAGAAGAAGGTATAACTAATTAGATTTCCAAGGACCACTCATTAATTAAGGAAAGCAACAAAAAAAGTGAAATAAAAGAAGCAAATTATGCAGCATACATGTACTCTATCATGTGTGAAAAAAAGAGTTTCATAAATTAATTTAATTCAAAGATAATAATAAAAGTAGCTAATTATCACCAAGCATTGACATGCTGAAAAATACAAACCCTTTAAATCTTGGATTAAATCATTCCTGTGGATGCCTTGCAATGCCACTTTCAATTTTCCAACAGTGAGATGTGGGTCATTTGTGGACAAAAAATTAAACAGATGCACTGTGGGACTCAACTCAAAATAAATCTCAAATCCTTTTTGAACATCAGGTGGAATGTCAAGATTGCAAGCCAAGTGTTTCCAGTACTTTAACACTCTGTACTCCCTGTCCAGACATTGTGCTAGCTCATCCATCAGGGCAGCATTGTCCACAACATCACCAATATACAGAACTGTGTAAAACAGTAGTGGTCTCAATTACTAAACTGACAATAATTAGCCAATCAATGTGCTGATAGACAATGCAAATAATTAGAAACTATACTTAAACAAGTTTGACGTCAGAATATAAGATAACTGTAATTAGTTACTCCATATCTTAGCAGATCACAAATTATCTCAACCACATTACATTTAGAGGTACATGCATTTTTAGGAGACATTTTGAACATTTTGAAATTATGCTAACAAGGTCTATCAATGTTTAACTTCAAGTAATAGAAAGTTTATAACATTAGGTGCTATGTTCTTGAAATAATGTTGGCCCTACAGTCGTCCACTTTATTGCTAACCGACTCTTTGCTTGGAGGTTTAAGATTTGCTCTTTGTTTTCTTTGCTTTTAGGCTATCATCTGTCGCCTAAATGAACTAAGGAAACCAAAACAAGTACTGATATTTTATCCATAAACCATTTATTCCACAACATGGCAGATCCTTGTTAATCATAATGACAAAAAGATATGGCATGTGGTGTGTACAAATAAAATTAAAAAAGTCAATGTTCAGTCGCAACATCGTCAACATTATCTGTGTGACAATCCTCTAATGTACTGCTTATTTAACTCAAATTATACCAATTTTCTCACAAGCTCATTTTTTTCCACAAGCTCAAGTTATCGTTCATTTTACATGAAAGCTAACTTAACTGCTGCTGAGCAGAAGATCAAACTGGACAGACCTGTACAAGTAAGAATTAATAAATCTGATTTTTTTCTATCAATGGCCCACAAGAGTAAATTATACTGCAGTTGATCATTATTTTTACCTTTCTCGTCAGAAATTCCTGGTTGGGCACTTCCCCCATTTGGAGTTTCATGATTATCAGCTGTGTGTGGTTCTTTCTTTTGCTCATCCTGCTTTGAGCGTTGATTATTATTCATTGCTGGTGTTGAAGGTCTTTGTTCTGTGTAAAACAATCAACATCTTACATTATCATCTTATACAAAGACTCAGGTAAGCAGACTGGACAATGTGTGAACTCGTACACATAATTTTGATCCACTAAAGTCCAGTGCACTAACCATGATTACATGAATGTCACTGTCCCTCCCATACAGAAAGATTGTTCCAATGCTCTACATGCACCAGCTGTCTACTTCAAATTTTATCGAAACCCCTGTATTTGAACTGTTTGATATATAAATGTGTGACTATACTGCTGCAAACTCCAAAGTTTACTTAAGTTAGCAAACACTGTCCACTATCTACCACAAAAATATCGTCCTCTTGGATGGATTGAATTAACATTTATAGACACTAAATAGAGTCATTGAAAACCTTAGAAAGCTGGCTCTCAATGGATGGTGCATCACTGCACAATCATGCATGTGTTGATCAATAAATTCATCTACATTTATTTTGAAATTAAAGGAACACTGTCACGGTCATTTTTCAGCTTTTTGTTTAGTAAAAATAGCCACAAAATTATGATTAAGTTCTTTAATCCACACAGGAAATGTTCCTAGAACATAAAGAGATGGATATCAAGACGATTGTTGAAGAAAGAGAGTGACCGTACATAGTTTTCACCAAATTTTCCAAATCACAAGGACAAACTATTTTTCAAGTTGAGACCAAAAGCTCCAGATGCTATCATTGATAATGATATCACTCAATATTTAGCTTCACTACACTGGCATAGTAATTTTAACAAAACTTTCCATTGGAGTAAACACGTTTTTGAGCTGTTGAATTTTTGAAGTTATACTCGTGATAGTAGCTTTAATATATCACAATTAATGATGACTTGAAAGCGTGACATTTCCTAATGTCTGAAGCATTTAAGATGGTGGAAAATCAAATCAATATAATTATTAAGTACACGAAATGATGGTAGCCTAAACCTCAATCAATAAACATTTGTTATGCTTCTCACCTTGGTCAAAATGTAGTTCATTTGAGCATTTATCAGAGACAGTAGAATTTTCCCTGTCCCCATTTTGGATTTCATCTACTGCTGGGCTTACCCCAGAGTTAAATGGGGGTGTTTGTAGGGATTCTACTGTATAGATTTGCTCTGAATACACAGTAGCATCAACTTCACTGGTAGTAATTACAGCTTCTCCTGATAAAAAAATAAAATAATTGCCTGTAAACTATATGGTGTTAGTATCACCAGTATTTTGCATGCCAGATCTTCCAATATCTAAACCCCCAAATCTTGAGGTCTCAAAGATTTACTCCAAAAAATCTTGAGAAATGGGTCCCAAATAGACTAGAAACACTGCCAAGAGAGTCTTCAATATCTTAAGAGGATCACTCACCTCGTTCCACTGCTTTGAGCACATGAAACAAAGCCTTCCCAGAAGAATTGGAAATCAGATTCCCAGTGAGAAGAACTGCAAAAATTACTAACTATATTTTTTATAAAATAACTAAGATACTATGCACACTGTGTATGTTTAAGAAATATTTTATAAAGGCAATAGAGGACTTTTTCCGTGTTTACATAGCCTCATCTAAACACTCGGGGGGTTTGGAGAATTCTCGAAAGTTATGCATTACCCTCGACCACGTCTCAGGTTTGCATCACTGTCTCAAATTCTACCAAACTCCCTCGTGTTTAGATGAATCTTCTATTGCTTATTTATAAATACAAGTCATGTAAATCTTAATCAAGTTGATTTTGGGCTGCAATTGTATTCGTAACTATCATTTTAAATTGAGTTGATTTTAGGCCATATCTGATTACGGTTGTAATTCATTGCGGAAAACCACCCCTCCATTATTGCCCCACAATCACCATTCTGGATCTTGGCCTCTTCCAACTAAGTCAAACCTCGTCAGTTCCATTGAACTCTGGCTGCTGATTTGCTGGCCGCTGGCCTTAAGGACTCCTGCTTTGCTTGACATTAAGCACTTATTATAAATATGTAGTTCGCAATTTCTTAGTGCGCTAATTGTAACAATTTTCTTTCAGCTTTTTATTTTTTCATCTGTACATCATCACCAATTTTGTTTTCTTCCTTTTTTCCCAACGCCTCCATAATCAACCCTTTTCATCGTTTTTATATATAATTTTACATATTTTTTGGCTACATCCCAGAGGTGATAACTGATTCTTAGATGTGGAAGTTGCACGCCTTGTGTGTCTTGTGAGTCTAAAACTAAAACTCACAAAGCAACTCTGACGTTGCAGTTGTAAGCAGAAGAGCTCTGTTCATTAATAGACAATATTCGTATTCCCCGATGGCCCTGGGGCAAGAGCCTTCTCAACATAGATGCGAGGCTAATTCGGGGAACTTCGCTCGAAAATACAAAGAAACATGAGGAAAATTACAGCTTGGGTGCCGGAAAACCAAAACAGCATTAAATGCTTCAAGGCTCTGGAGCTTATAAGTGATCTGCAGGCTAGAGGAATACCAGTATTAAAGTGCACCTAACCCCAAAATATTTTTTTCGCTAAAAACATCCTTTGCACCAGTTCGAAACGTATTGCACCTTTCGTTTCTCCTTTTCACCAAATTTTAACTATTTGTAGCATTCAAAAGTTACGAAAAACTG
This sequence comes from Blastomussa wellsi, assembly GCA_947652115.1. Taxonomy (NCBI): domain Eukaryota; kingdom Metazoa; phylum Cnidaria; class Anthozoa; order Scleractinia; family Plerogyridae; genus Blastomussa; species Blastomussa wellsi. The sequence goes on from OX393563.1 coordinate 1,439,888, forward strand.
CGCATCATTTGTTCCACAACCAAGTCATAAGGGGCTTGGGTCTATTCCTGATATGATGTCACAAACTGATTTGCATTGCATCAAGTCTTTGTAAAAATGCATGCAAATCAGTTTCTGACGTCATATAGAGAATAGACCCAAGCCCCTTATGACTCGGTCATGGAACAAATGATGCACAAGTTTTTGTAACTTTTGAATGCTATAAATAGTCAGAATTTGGGAAAAAGGAGAAACGAAAGGTGCAATGTGTTTCGAAAAAGTGCAAAGGCTTATTTTCATGAAAAAATATCTTGGGGTTAGGTACACTTTAAACAAAACTGCAAAAAAAAAATGTGGCAGAAGTGACAGAGAAGGCTCGTAAGGCTACTCATACTTGTCACGCACAGAGGTTGTTTACTTTCAATTCTGTCAATTTATAGAATATTTTTTGCAGGGAGAAAATTAAATCAAGGTCAAACTATAGACACCACAATCGCTAAAGTGAAATGAAAAGCTGGTCTTTGGACCGAAGGTTTGATGTATGTGGCTCAAATCGAATGTGGAAGTTGTGGTCAGTTTAGTGATTAAAGAAATTTTCCTGCGAATGAGAAGGAGGAAGTGAAATGAGGTGGCCATCAAAGACTAAACAGAATCAGTTCAGCAAATGTTTTTGACAAAATAGTCAAAAAGTATTTGGCTGCAGATTGGGGATATTACCTGGCCTTGTGTTGAAACATGCCTTCCCAACTGACACGCAAATATCCTCCAGTCAGTTCAATTAATCCCATCTGTAAATCTTCTCGGTCACTCATACCAAATCTTTTTACATCTTCAATTTGTTAAGGTATTCCTCTAACCAGAGAATCACTTACAAGCCCCAGAGCCTTGCAACTTTCAATGCTGTTTTGGTTTTCCGTCACCCAAGCTGTAATTTTCCTGATGTTTCTTTGTATTTTCGAGCGAAGTTCCCCGCATTAGCCTCTAATTCATGTTCAGAAGACTCTCGCCCCAGGGCCGTCAGGGAATACGAATATTATCTATTAATTTAGTTCATTGTATTAGTAGTGTTAGTTTTATGCTTTTGTTCCTGTTTGTTTGTTTGTGTTTATTTTGGTTAATAATTGTAAATTTGTAAGTAGGGTTTTTAGCATTGCATAAGAATTTAAATAAAAAAATAATAATAAAAAAGAAAAAATCACTGAAAAAACATGTAGAAATAAAATTATGTGATGCAAAACATTTCACCTATGTTTGAACTTCTTGAAGGACTCTTCAATGACCTGCGCAAAAATCTTATTCATGTAGGAGGAGCTGGTTTTCAAAATATGGCGGTAAGAAACCTTCCATAGCAACAAATTAATCGCAAACTGGTAGTTAAGGACTCCCCTTAATTAAATGGGAAGGAACTAATTTAAATAATTAAAAATTTGTAAACTCTTGAAAATGCGTGAACGTAATGAGACTAATAATTGAAAGTGTGTCCACCTGCAAATTATAGCCTGCGAGAGCAGACGATTTTTTCGGCTAAAGTTTCCACCCCGCGAAAAACTCGTCTGCTTTCGAAGGCTAACTGTGTTAAAGCTTACCTTTACGAAAGTTTGAAGTATTTGAAAAGTTTTCCTTCGACAACCAAACAGGATCTTTAGTGGAAGATAACACTCCAACTGCACTCCACTTGTTGTCAACTCTTCGTAGAATGCCAGCTCCAAGATGAAAATGGCCTGATTGTAAATTTCCCACAGTATACTGTCCAGAGGAATCTCGAGTGAGGTTGTGCGGTTTTACGCCAAATAAGTTAGAACTTGGATCATCAGCAACCATATGACAACATAACCCATTTGAAAATGTGCTTTGTTTAGTTTTTTCACTGGTAAATGGCTCAACTTCAAAAGGGCGATGCTTTAAAATCCCACATTTCTTCCTGAACAAACCATGGCGAAACAAAGAGGAGTGAGAATTCAGCGGAATCACAGCCAACCCAGAAGAATCGTGCAAAATTTCGCCATTGACAACAGCGTCATCCAGTTCAAATGTCTTTAACTTTGACCTTGATTTTACAAAGTCTACGCGGTATTTTTTAACATCGAAGTCTTCTTGGAAGACTTTGTTGGTCGTTACGATCAAATACTTGCTCTTCCATTGCGGATCAATTTGGTGCTTTATCAGGCTTGCTGAACCAACTGTTTCATAACCTTGCCTGCCTTCACAGCATTTCTGAATCCGGCAGACTCCTTTTTCAGCTTTTCTCTCAATTCTTCTGATTTGCCCCCTAGTTCGTCGTCCTTGAAATACTGCCGCCATGTCCGTCTCGGTCGTTATGGGCAGGTCACGGCGAATGAGAAGCGGCTGTATTCGCAGGCTGGTCACGGGGGAAGAACGCCAAGGAGAACTCCGGAGTATCGCCGGAAGTAGTTCCCAATCAGACTCGTACCCAGTCTCTATTTACGGGTTCAGGGAATGAGAGAGCATTGGATACTTGGGAAGACTGAGGCGCGCGGGGTGTCATGGGATTTCATGGGACGGGCCTGAGAGTTTTAGCAACGACGGCGACGGCAACAAAAACGTCATTTCAAAAATGTAACTTCTCGTTTCTGTGACGCTTTCGCAATTATTGAAATCTGTTTGACTTGGAAAATGCTAACGAACTGTCCAGGAGCTAAATTACTATGAACGGCGTTAAAATCATTTGGTCATTTCACGTTGTTGTTTTACAGATGACGGCACAGAAATGTACAAAACTATAAAACGCACGTGCAGAGCGATTGTTTTTGCTCATTAAACCTGTTGTTTTGTGGCGTTCTCGTTCCCGTTGCCGACCGAGTTGCTAAAACTCCCCAATAAAACCCCGCGCACCTCAGGCGGTGTTGGACACGGTTCGCAAGACATGCTGGGAGAAAATTTCATTCGCCCTCATTTTCATCTGATCGTGGGACGGTAAACATCTCCTCGAGCTGAGAAAATATTGGGATATCAGCTTTGTTTCGGAAGCAATCCGTTTCAAATCTTTTGTGTGCCAAGTAGCAACTATAGAATGGTTAATGCCGGATTCATAAAGCCCCCATATACGCCATTAGGAATCAAAACATCGCTGTACGTTGATTTGGAAAGGTTCAAGCGCAACTCAATCTTTACGAGTAGAATCCTATCTTCGCTCATTCCCTAAACCCGTAAATAGCGACTGTTTACGAGTCTGGCTGCCAATCTTTTCCCCGAGTTTGTTGCACGTACAAATCGAGTATAACACCACAATACCTCATGCGGTGAATGGAACAGAAATCGCTATAACGAATGAACAGGAAAATATATACTTCTCAAAAATACGGAATTACAAGTATCTTTTAATTATTCTTTCGGACATTATACAACAGTAAACTTCAGCGCAAAATTGGATCTTTCCAGTTGAAAAAACTGAGGACGTATCTCGCTTCCTCTTTTATTACGGAAATTATAATTGTGCCGAGTTTTCTAATGAGAAACGCAATACTAAAGGGTATTTCATTAATTTCTTCTGCTTTCAAAAATTTGGGAAAATTTTTAATCTCTTGAAAGCCCCGGAAACCTGCGTGACGAGCGGTGTTTAGTTGCGCAAAAAGAAACAAAATAGGTCGCGGTAACTTTATATCAAGAACGTTTGAAAGCTAGCCAATTAATTCCGCTCAAATTTAACAGAGATATTAGAGAATAACGGAAGTGTGTAAGGATTAAGATGGATCCGTTTTGCTTTGTCTAAAACGCGGTTTTTTCCCAAGTTTTTTCCTCTCTTGGCGCTCTTGTTTGTCAGTATCTGACTTCGATTTTCTATTTTCAGCTAATTCATTGATACGATACGTCTTGTGTACCTCAGTTCCGTTTCAGCTAATAAAATTCAGTATCCGTGCTTTATTCTTGGACACAAAATCGGAATTACTTGTTTTATGCGAGCTTCTTCACGCTGGAAAGTAAAACGGGACAACGCTTTCTACTATTGCACACAAAATGAAAAGCAATAAATTTTCTTCAACTCACTGCAGATCTTTGAACGGACTTTTTTGCACCTACGACATTCAGATCTATTCTGATCGAACTCGGGTACTTCGCGGGGAAAAACACGCATGTATGTTTTCTTTCTTTATGGATTTGTATTTCGTTGCATAAATCTCAAACTTTGTCATCATATTAATTCAGGTCACCGACGCAAAGGCAATCTGTTCTGTGATAAAAGATTCGTGTTTTTTATTTCACAAGATATATTTTTTTGGGCCGTAAAGTAAATGAAATAATTTATGTAAACTGCGAATGTAGATGAAAATGAGATGATCATCGCAGTGAATTGCCCTGAATTTTTTCAGGCTTCTTCCCAACCTGAGTCGCGCACCTGTGTTCATTAATGTGTTGAAAGAGGTGTCCGCGCGAACACTGCGGAAAAACGAGAGAATCTGAACATTTTAATAATTTTATGTTTATTTACTTTTCAATTTCCACCTTCATAATTTTACTCCCATTTTTTTGTAAAAGCTCGTACGTTCGCACGGTTGGACTAAATTATGTCATCGATGTATCATAGCCTCCCTTGCTGACCACCTCAAGAAAACCTCCAGAAATCGCGCGTTCGCGGTGCGTCCCACTGCCGACAGTATTAGAGGATAAGGAGAAGAGAGCGGAGAAAATAATTAAAAAAACTGACATTTCTTTTAATTTTTATAGCCGTCGACTTTAGACATAGCTCTGTCGAGAAAAAATCGTTTCGCACTAGTTTCGCTCAAAATTTTCATTACCCTTGTTTTCATAAATCCAGACACACATACATATTTACCTACTGGAAGACGGGTATCCATGCATGTTCTATTTAACAAATAAAGAAACCTAAGCCATGTATAAAACTGTCATGAAAAACGACGAGTATTTGAAAGCACGAGGAAAATGTAGAAAAGATGAGCCGCAGGCGAGTGTTTTCTACTCGAGGTCTAGAAAGGCTGCTAGTGGATGCACGAGCCGTTAGGCGAGGGCATTCAACTGCTTTTCTAGACTTCAAGAGGGTATTATTTTCTTATAGGACATTGGGAAACCCATCTTCTAGCCGGTTTAGAATAATAGCATTAAAAATCCTAAAGATTCACCGAATTTACGCGCGCGGGCGGCCTCCTTGTTCGTATTTCTGGCACTCCCTGCTCAATAGCTCGTCCACATTTGCACCTGAACTTATTTCATTAATATTTGTTTTAGCAGCCATAATAAAGGAAATAAAAAGACAACTTTAAAAGATTGTCACCGCCATTTTTTTCAATTCGCAACGCAACATAAACTACATCCGGGGTACCGGGCTTCTATAGTTTTTGCCCTATTAAAAATAAAGCCAGCTAAGATTTCATGGCGAGCATACAGGGCTATATTCTACATATATATACAAACATATTTGTCACAGTTGAGTACAATAGCGGATTTCTTGACAATTGAAAATAGGCAAGCACTGTTATATCATACCATACTATTTGTTAAGGGTGGATTTTGGGACTTCCCCGAGTTTCTATTTAAAAAAATACCTACAATGTACCTATACCTATACCTATATGTGTGTAAATGCTAAAAAACACCAGGCCTAATTCACTCTGACTGTATTCCATTCAACCAGTCTTCAAGGACCTTTACTACATCCATTCTTTCAAAGTCCTTCTCTTTCAAGATTTCAATCAGTTTACCCACAGTTGCACCACTCTTTGTTGACCATGTTTTCATAATTTCATCTGTAGGGTTTGCCAACTGCTCTACAAAGCTCGTCTCGTCTTTGTCAAGTCCAACTTTCTCTGCCAGCATCCTGAAGTCATCAAATCTCAGATCCCGTTTGACGTTCAGCATCACACAAACTTGAGAGTACACACTGAGCGGTATTTGTTTCACATTGGTTGAAAGCCGCGACTGCACCTGACTGCAAGTTTGTTTGACTCCTGCATCCACCACATCATATCTTTCATTTTCTTTTGTCTCGCTGGTAGAATTCTTGTCTAATAAGCTTGTCTCTTGAACTCTTTTTCGGATGTTTTCTAGAGCCCCCTCGATGTTTTGAGGATTAGACTCCTCGGTAACGCTGTGTTTCTTTGAGCCTCCTTCAAAAGAAGATAAAAATAGGCATTGAAACTACACCCAATTTGAATTTATGCAGTTAAATCACACAAGATGACAAAAGTATCAGATGCCTGTTAGATTTTAATATTCACATAACATGGCAAAGTAACGTAAGTAACATAAGCTGGCCAAGGTTAAATTTATCCAATAACTAACAGACAATCAAAAAAATCAAAACAATTTTGAATGCAGAATTACTTAATACTGTAGGAACTTCAGCTGATAATAACCTGGCCTACAACTATAAAAACTGATTAGACGCCAATGTTATAAAATGTAACTTCCAACGCTAATGTATGACGCATAAGTCTCACGCATGCAGGCCAACTCTAATGCATCAGGCATAAGTCTCACGCTTGCAGGCCAACTCTAATGCATTAGGCATAAGTCTCATGCCTGCAGGCCAACTCTAATGCATTAGGCATAAGTCTCATGCCTGCAGGTCAACTCTAATGCATTAGGCATAAGTCTCATGCCTGCAGGCCAACTCTAATGCATTAGGCATAAGTCTCATGCCTGCAGGCCAACTCTAATGCATCAGGCATAAGTCTCACGCTTGCAGGCCAACTCTAATGCATTAGGCATAAGTCTCATGCCTGCAGGCCAACTCTAATGCATTAGGCATAAGTCTCACGCCTGCAGGTCAACTCTAATGCATCAGGCATAAGTCTCATGCCTGCAGGCCAACTCTAATGCATCAGGCATAAGTCTCATGCCTGCAGGCCAACTCTAATGCATTAGGCGTAAGTCTCATGCCTGCAGGCCAACTCTAATGCATCAGGCATAAGTCTCATGCCTGCAGGCCAACTCTAATGCATTAGGCATAAGTCTTATGCCTGCAGGCCAACTCTAATGCATCAGGCATAAGTCTCATGCCTGCAGGCCAACTCTAATGCATTAGGCATAAGTCTCATGCTTGCAGATCAACTCTAATGCATTGGGCATAAGTCTCATGCCTGCAGGCCAACTCTAATGCATTAGGCATAAGTCTCATGCTTGCAGATCAACCCTAATGCATTAGGCATAAGTCTCACGCCTGCAGGTCAACTCTAATGCATTAGGCATAAGTCTCATGCCTGCAGGCCAACTCTAATGCATTAGGCATACGTCTTATGCCTGCAGGCCAACTCTAATGCATTAGGCATAAGTCTCACGCCTGCAGGCCAACTCTAATGCATTAGGCATAAGTCTCATGCCTGCAGGTCAACTCTAATGCATTAGGCATAAGTCTCACGCCTGCAGGCCAACTCTAATGCATCAGGCATAAGTCTCACACCCGCAGGTCAACTCTAATGCATTATGCATAAGTCTCACGCCTGCAGGTCAACTCTAATGCATTAGGCATAAGTCTCACGCCTGCAGGTCAACTCTAATGCATCAGGCATAAGTCTCATGCCTGCAGGTCAACTCTAATGCATCAGGCATAAGTCTCATGCCTGCAGGTCAACTCTAATGCATCAGGCATACGTCTCATGCCTGCAGGCCAACTCTAATGCATCAGGCATAAGTCTCATGCCTGCAGGCCAACTCTAATGCATTAGGCATAAGTCTCATGCCTGCAGGCCAACTCTAATGCATCAGGCATAAGTCTCATGCCTGCAGGCCAACTCTAATGCATTAGGCATAAGTCTCATGCCTGCAGGCCAACTCTAATGCATTAGGCATAAGTCTCATGCTTGCAGATCAACCCTAATGCATTAGGCATAAGTCTCATGCCTGCAGGCCAACTCTAATGCATTAGGCATAAGTCTCATGCCTGCAGGCCAACTCTAATGCATTAGGCATAAGTCTCATGCCTGCAGGCAAACTCTAATGCATTAGGCAAAAGTCTCATGCCTGCAGGCCAACTCTAATGCATTAGGCATAAGTTTCATGCCTGCAGGCCAACTCTAATGCATTAGGCATAAGTCTCATGCCTGCAGGCCAACTCTAATGCATTAGGCATAAGTCTCATGCCTGCAGGCCAACTCTAATGCATTAGGCATAAGTCTCGTGCTTGCAGATCAACCCTAATGCATTAGGCATAAGTCCAGGGACAGCGGAGCAGGGGGGGCTGGGGGGCTTCAGCCGCCCCCCCCACCCCACTTTTTACGACGATGACATTTTTGACATTTGTTGACATTTTACGACGATGACATCCCGTATCCCAAAACCCCTAATAGGGCCTCAATTTACAAAGCTACAACCCTGTTTCGTGTTTACCACACATGGGGAGGTTGTGTAAAAACCCAGGTTAGTGTACTAAAGCCAGGATATATCGTGGAAGGCTGAAGAATATGTATCAAGCTTACAAAACTTCCAAAATATTGCTGCAAGCAAGCAAAGTACATGTCTTATTACACTTATCCAGGTTGTCTTGTTTTAAGAAATATCTCATGGAGAATGTTGAAAATACCATTCCCAAGCCTCTGGATTTCAAAATTTTCTAGGGGGGGGGGGGACGTCCCCAGACCCCCCTAAAAACTAGCACCTCCAGTGCTCGTTTTCAAGCCCCGCCACTTTAAAATACGCTCCGCCGTCCCTGAAGTCTCATGCCATCAGGCCAACTCTAATGCATTATGCATACGTATCACACCTGCAGGTCAACTCTAACACATTAGGCATAACTCTCATGCCTGCAGGTCAACTCTAATGCATTAGGCATAAGTCTCATGCCTGCAGGCCAACTCTAATTGCATTAGGCAAAAGTCTCACACCCGCAGGTCAACTCTAATTGCATTAGGCAAAAGTCTCACACCCGCAGGTCAACTCTAATTGCATTAGGCATAAGTCTCATGTCTGCAGGTCAACTCTAACCAACACACAGTGATTTATCTGGTGACAGAAGAATCCACTCTTTGAACAACTGGGCCCACATCTGGGAAGCTCAGCCCTGACTAAAATTAATTTCCCCAAATACTCTTACTAGCTATTCAACGAATTGCCCACTTTTTGCAAGACTAAAAGTTTTAAAGTTTGCTAAATGGCTAAATTATTACATCAAGTGATATATGGTATCTACATACCAGACTTTTGTGGGAACATCCTGAACAATTCCTTCACCACTTTGTCACATTGATCCTTCCAGCTGAATTGCCCCATATATGCATTTTTTAGTTCCTCAGCTTCTGTATGGCGGACGTCTGAGTTCTTTTGTCTGATTTTCTTTATCTTATCGGCCCAGACCTTAGGATCATCAGAGCCAACAATAAAGCCACTTCCAAATGGTATACTCTTCTTAAGAACTAATCCAAGCCCACTATATTCACTGATAAGAACAGGTAAGCTGGCTGAAATGGCAAGAAGACCACTCATTCCAAAACCTTCAGTTCTTGATGGCTTAATAGCAAGATCTGCCCGACATAGCCATTTACGCCAGTCATTATGGCTTTCTGCAACTCTGACAGTGAGTTGACGACAATCAATACCTTCACTGAGCAAGGCCTGCGTTACCTCTTCAACATTGTCACAGGGCTTCACAATAACTATCAGGTGATAAGATGGCGAATTTAATAACTTGATAGCTTTAGCTGCAATGTCACATCCTTTGACCTTAAAATACTTTGATGACCCACTCATCAACACATGAAATGTACCTGAATCTTCATATTGCTGATGAACACCAATTAGGTCTTCAAAAAGTCCTGGTGTCAAGTCAACAACATTCACTTGCTTCCCAGAAAAGCGCAATGCACGTTTGCAAGCTTCTGCTACCTTTGGACCAATTGCAATTATAACGTCAGCCTTTTCACAGAAAGTCACCTGAAGTTCATGTTCACCTTCATGAACCTCTTCACAGATTGTGTGAACAACCTGAACCCACTTGCATTCCTTGGCTTCTTTTATTATTTGCGCTTGTCGTCCCAAGACACATCCATAGGAGTGGATCAACAGAATGTCAATGCCAAGACTGTCAGGTGGAAAAGAGAGCAGCTCTGATGATGAAAATCCGTGGTGGTTCTTTGCATCAACAAGCTCGATGTTTAAACTCCTGGCATGTTCTCTCTGTGGTGGGGTGTTTTTTGGCACAAATCCTGTCACTTTCAGTCTTGCATTTTTGCCCAGTTCAATTACCAACTGTCCATTCACAGTTTTGTTCCAGCCCTCAACATCTGATGCCACAGTAACATTTAATTTTGTTTCATCTTTTGAGTCTGCAATGTTAACATTGATTATGATTTACAACTATTCAGTTCCACAAGTTCATTTTCTTTCTATTTTTTCATGGCGGACCATGTGAAGTGATATAAATAAATACCATCCTCATCATCATCATTATTATTAGTGCTCCTGTGAACATTCATTCTTGGCTCTAAGGTTTCTTATATTGTGGAACTGTTCCATGATGAATGAGGAAAAGATTAAGTGACTCAGGGAAGCTGTTCATTCATCATAGGTTGGACTACAATCCCAAACCCGAGTCCATTTATAATACGAAAGCAAACTGGCACAGTTGGAGTTACATTTACAATGAACAACCTGAACCAGGAAAGGTAAAGTCTGCATTTGAGCCTAAGTGGCTCATCAGGCCAGCGCTTATGATGTTATCTCCGGTTTCCATAGCATGAAGTGACTAGGGGTATTTCTACTCCCCTCTGGATGGGATGCTAGTCCATCGCAGGGTTACCCCCCAGCAGTAAATTCGCCAGTACCCATTTATACACCTGGGTGGAGAGAGGTACTGTGAGAGTAAAGTGTCTTGCCCAAGAACACAACACAATGTCCCTGGCCAGGGCTTGAACCCAGACTGCTCGATCCAAAGACAAGCACACTAACCATTAGGCCACTGTGCCTCCCACGAACCATGAAAACACTTAACCATACAATTATTGGACGAGGTTGAGCAAAATATTGTGATTTGTCAGTGGCGAACAGATCAGTTATTCGCCAAAGCCAAAGCCTGAGGCAAATAACTGATCTGCAAGACATTGTAAGCGACACACTGTAAAGTGTAAGATCATGTGTTTTACAACCAGGAGAGATCCCCCAAAGCGGGAATATGTATTCTGGAGAAATCCTAGAAGTGGAATCTCACCCTTATCTGGGGGTAGTGCTTGATAAGAAAATGAGGTGGTCGCCACATATTGAAACAATCACATCAAAGGCAAATAAGGTCTTGGGACTTATCAAGCGAAACCTGTGGAACTGTCCAAAGCCAGTGAAAGAAACTGTGTACACAACACTTGTAAGACCAAAACTCCAGTATGCCTGTAGCACATCGGACCCACACTACCAGAAAGATAAAGCCGCTCTTGAAAGGGTACAGCGGAAAGCAGTCCGCTTTGTCACAGGAAATTACCAGTATGATCGAACAGCGAGCGTGACGGGAATGTTGCAAGATCTACAGTGGGACACACTTGAAACAATACACAAGATGTGCCATGGCCTACCAGATGGGAACTGGGGGGACTATTAATTTTGATAGACAGAGAAAGGAGAACTTGAGGAAGCCATGATTGTACCAAAAGGACATAAAGATAGTTTTACATTTTCTTTCTTCCCCAGGACAATAGCTGAATGGAACAAACTTCCAGAAGAAACTGTTTCCAGCCAATCCTTCTTAAAAGCAAACTCATAAAGTTTAACTTTTACTAGTAGTTTTGAATATATTTTAATAGCAATTTTAGTTTTTTACTATTACTTTGTGTATTCTTAGTGCACTTTTATTTTATCATTATTTTAGAGTTGGCATGATGTCCTAGAGGATTTTTTGCTGACAAAATAATATTTAGATTTAGATAATATTGTGCAAAACCGAGTTCAATAATTCGATAACTAATTTGTTTTAGCTTTGCACAACTTTCATCTGCCTACTTTCTTTGCTGAAGCAATACAGACAAAACCGTAACTCGCATTCGATAATACAAGCTAGTCTCTACCCAATACTCCTTTTTTCAGATAATGCTGAAAGGAGATTTTCATTTTCTTCCTTGTACTCCTGCTGTTTTTTTTTTTTTTCAAGTCCGCTAGGAAGGTTCTGTCACAACTCTGGAAAACGAGCTTTCATTTTTCCCAGAATCGGACACAACTAAACATGGGCAGATTATTATTTTTACACCCTCATACCCAGGGTCACTCAGTCACAGACTACATAGTATTTTACAGCTAGTCCAACACCTCATATAAACCTATTTTTTCATTTGTTTTCTTTGGCAATAGACTTCATTGTTATCAGGGCTAGAGGCTTTGTAAAGGATTGTTCTTTACTGTTTCCACGCCCAATGGTATTGCCGCTTCAATGAGGTGCTGCTGGACCCTATTTTACTTCAGGCCATTTTTAATGTCTTCAAAACCAATCAAAATCGATCCTGTAACGGAAGTTTCAAGAGTCACTCGTTTTGTCAAGCCTGCGCAGTAAGGAATGAAGTCTCAAGGTACGACATTGATTATTCGCAGCAAAATCACTGTTGGACGCTAATGCACTTGAGCAGACAATTATTCGCTGGCAGTTATTTGTAGGTCTCGTGGTGGGGTCTGGGCCAATGAAAAGGAGAGAAAAAATGAATCGAATGACAAACACATTTAATTTATGTTGTACAACAGCACCAAGAGCTTTTCAGTAATGCTGTAAGATGCCCCTATTGTTTTAAAGTCTAAATCATTGTTTCAATTGTTTCAATTGCAGAGTAAACGAAGAAATCAAATCTTAACGGCTAGGGTATCAAACCAATCACATTATATGTTAGGAGAGCTGCTATATCAGATCCCTTGTACGTCTTCTGGAAGAACAAGGTCTACGTGGGTTTAGCACAGTTTTCACATCATTATTAAAGTTATTATTATCACATCACTACCTGGATTCATGTCAACCTCTTAGGTATACAACTACATACACAATTAACTCACCTTCGAACGCGATTGACGCCATAGCAGTTGATTGCAAAAAGCCAAACGAAACTATTATCCATTTAGCTGAAGAGCTATATGGACAATATTCCACCAGCGGAACTGTTCGTACCGTCCGTACCGTCGGGTCCGCGTTCCGGATGGAGGACTGAGAACTAACCACAGCGACAGTGCACCCATTCTCGTCCCCAGAGCCACTTGTCCCTCTTAGCCGGCAGGACCTGTGCACGAAGAACAAGTGGTTCTGGGGACACACGATTTGATTCGTTGAAATCAAACAAAGGGAGTCCAATCATATCAGCCGATTTAAAATCCTTTATCGTTAGCACGTTTAAAATGCAGTGAACCAGGAGGGCCAAGTGTTAATATGTCTTTTGGTTGCTTTTTTTACGACGACGAGAGTCTGAAATTTCCAAAAGATGGCACATTCAGTAATGTGCGGTAAAATGTTTATATGCATTTTTGTAATGATTGTATTTGTATGTTTTGCGAACCGTAAAAATTATTTGTATTTCTATGTGACACATGATTTAGCCTTTGCATTTTTACGTGAAACGTGATTGCTTGCCTTTTTCCGTGAACTGTTTCTCGAGTTTTTCGTGATGCCTATTAAGGCCAATTACTTTTGCGTGAAACTGTTTTTAGAAGAATATAATTTGGTTTTATCAACTGGGTTGATAAGGTTTTTCAAATCGGCACTCTTAATCCTCACGGTATCAACGAACGTTTTCACGTTACCAGGCACCAGCCAATAGCGAAGCTCCATCTTTCTGTATATAAAAACACACGACGCACAATTCCTTGATTCGCTCCGACGAAGGGCTAACGCTCGAAACGTCAGCTCTTGAATCTCTTTACGGTGGCCAATTCACATTATCAACCCAGTTGATAAAACCAAATTATATTGTTATACTTGCCACCGACGCAGCACCACAGTTTCTTTAGAAACTTACCCCCTCTATTCATTTGTTTTTAGAAGAGGTATAGGGGACCCTCCGGTAGGTCGTGCGGCCTTGTTGCTAACGTTATTCATAGATCCGAGGTAGGACTTGAACAATTTTCCCGGATACAAATTGCCGAAAATGGTGGAGCCACCACTCTTATCCCTTCAAGTTGAAAATTAGCATGAAAATTTCAAGAGCGGTGTGGGACAAATGGGAGTAGTTTGTACGTACCCCCCTCCTCCCTTCCCTAACCAAATTTGTTTTTACTATTTGTTTGACGCTGAAATTGTCGCATCGACAGGATCGCTTAATTGATCCCCTATCAAAAATTTCTGGATCCGCCCCTGCTGAGCAAGTTGGAACTACAAACACCTCCGTAATTCCAAGTATTATTGTACTATATCAATTGGGTCGATTTTCCATACTCTCACCAGTGCAATGGAACATGTTTGAATATATAACCATGCTGGAAATAGTCAGGGGCGGACATAGGCATACGGGCAATTTTTTTGCCCGGGGGTGGGGGTGGGGGGGTGAACCATTTGCCCAAAAAAATCTCCCAAGTTGCCTTATAAATATTCCTGTTCTTCGGCCATTTCAACTTTAGAAGAAAGAAACCTCGCTTTATGTTTTGTATCTTTAAATGTTTTGTAACTGTAACAACCGTCACTTCTGAAGATGTATGTTGAAGCATACGAAACGTCAAAATTATAAAAGTTTTTACCATGCGTTGTCTATTGATAATGTTTATAAAAGCCGTTTGTTTTCTTTTTCTTTGAAGTTTCCTTGCCCAAATTTTCTCATGCTGCCCAAAACATCTGAGTTGCCCAAAATTTAGCAGCATCTCAACTTACGTACATTTTAGCCCCACTGGCGACAAATCATAAAATAATCAAAGAAATGAACGATCTTTTCTACAGCTTTCTTTGGGACAATAAAGGTGATAAGATTAGCTAAGATTAAGCGAAGCGTCATGATAAACGGCTATAAAAACGGAGGGTTAAAAATGGTCGACATAGCTTTGTTTACCAAATCGCTCAAGACTACTTGGATTAAAAAATACCTTGACGACTCTAACTGCGGAAAATGGAAAGATTTTTTTGAACTTGAACTTGGCAAATATGGCGGCAAATTAGTCTTTACAGGTAATTTACACAAATATGACATTTCAAAGACGATATCGGTCCAAAACCCTTTTCTACAAGAAATTTTAGAAATATTGTCAGTGGTTAACTTTGATGACAAAATCAAAACCGAACAGCAATTTCTTGAACAACAAATATGGCAGAATTTGCTAATCAGGATTAAAAACAAACTGATCTTCTACAAACATTTTTTCCTGCATGGAATCACTAAGGTAGCCCAGTTAATGACGGACTCGCGAAGCTTTCTCTCCCATGCAGATTTTATTAGCACTTACAATATACGAATACAACCCATAAAGTATTTCTGTCCTGCGGCACCATTATAACACCAACTTTCTCGGCAATGAACCTAGTAGCATAGACACTCCCGATATCTTCTCCGAGACTTTTATGAAGAGCGCTAAAGCGAACAGAGTTGTATGCCAGAAGCTCCTCTCTTCTAAAAGCACCGTACCTTTCAAAAGTCAAGAGAAATGGAATGACAGCATTAAATCTGATGAAGGATGTTCCATTGATTGGACTAGCGTTTATTGTCTGGCAGCTAGGTGCACAAAAAGTACAAAACTTAAAAACTTTCAATTCAGATTCCTTCATCGTACCTTACCAACGAACCTTTTTCTAACAAATATTGATATAAAGCAGGACCGAACTGCTCTTTTTGTACCAACCATTCCGAAAAGTTGACCCACCTCTTCTGGAACTGTACAATAGTAGCCACCTTTTGGGAAAACTTGACTGAAAAACTCAAGCAGGTCAATCTAATAACGATAGACTATCCAGAACATAAAGCCATATATCTGGGTCTGAGACCGGACACCTCCGATTTCTCGCTTCAACTAAATTTCTGCTATCTTCTGTCAAGATTATATTTGGAGCTGCAAGGTCAACAAAAAGATTCCGAATTTAACAGCTTTTCTTGCGTCCCTTAAATCGCAGTTTCACAGAGTCCAACAACCTCAATGCAATTTCTAGGAAATGGAATCCTTTACTTCCACTTCTCAACATCACCTAGTCTTTGGTACCAGAAAAGATCTTCCATCTGTCTACTTTCCGCAAGCGAGCCAAGGCCATAATACAATTGAGAGTCAGACATACCGCCTTTAATCTTGCATATCTTTCTGCACTGCTTATTAACTAATTACTTTTATGATTACTTTGTTATTGCTTATAATAATAGTTAAAAATGGAGTCGATGTTATTGGTCTTATTAGTTTTCCCGTACGATGTTAAGTCATTGTTTTTTTTTTCTCGTCTATGCGTGCTAGTATGTGTGTCAACACATAAAAATTAAAAAAAAATGGCGGGGGGGGGGGGGGTGGGCCGCAGCCCCGGTCCGTACGCCTATGGGGGCGGATCTAGGGGTAGGGTGCAGGGGATGCGCACCCCTCCCTGAGATGACCTGTGACTTTCAAATATACATGTCGCTCTAGTATTCTGCTTACATCACCCAGCCATTACGCATTCCTTAGTGGTACACCCCTCCTAAGAAAAATCCTGAAACTCTAGCTTCAAAAGTTAAGTTTAGCTTGTCTGTGTTTTGCAACACACATCACAACTAGTTTTTTCCTAAAGTGGAATTACTTGCTGTACTGACAACCAATTAAGGCTGAAGATTCAATGAGAAGTAAACGGTGGTCAGGCTTCAGATGTCTACAAACGTAATACGGTAATCAAATTTTCACTTAGCCAGTACAGAAAACTCAACTAAAAACACAACACCTAGTGTAAATATCTTCCAGCTCATCCCCATCCCTATCCGTAAGGCATCTTAAATATAGACTGAACAATTTTTAATAAATTATTTGAAATCAAACTAGCATCCCATATTTACTTAGTTAAGAGGTCTGACCCAGTTTGCTCATTTTGAATCCTTTCCCTCCACCCAATCCTCCAAAATGGCTGCAACATCCATTCGCTCAAAATCTTTTAACTTCAATAATTTGATGAGATTCCCCACAGTTGCTTCAGGCTTTACAGACCACATTTGAAGAAGTTCATTTGTAGCATTAATATCACTGGTATTTTGTTCTAAATTGCGTGTCACGTCTTTACCATAGCCCATTTTTTCTCCAAGCAAACGGAAATCTCTAAAGAAAATGCGGTCTTTTACATTCAGTTTTAAGCAAATTTTACTGTTTAAAGCGTAGGGAATGTCTATGACATTTGTTGAGAGTCGAGTGCGTCTAGCAGGGTCTTGGACACAGTCTAGTGAGACCCCTCCACTGTCCACCTGGTCGAACCCACTCCTTCCTGCTCTGCTTAGATTCTCATTCACAAGGCCTAACTCTTGCGTGCTTCTCTTGATGAAGTCAATACCTTCCTCATATACTACTGTCTCAGTTTCAAAGTGCCCAGTTTGTGGTTCCTGGCTCGTCATGTGTTCACTTTCCTCTGTGTGCTCAACACACCTCTTTACGGCCTCTATTAATTGGATGAAAAAGAAAACTTCATGTCACTGATTTGTAAAAATCTCCACAAAATAATAAAGTAATCAAAGACTCCTTTGAGCCCGCTCGTGGTTTTGGCTTGTCAAAGCACTTAATTAGCAAACGCACATCTCTTTGGCTTTTGGCTTTTGGGTTAATTTTCTTGCATTGGTTTTCAATAAAATTTGTTTTGCAGGCCCAAGCTCTTCTCCAGTGTCTTTCTTGTTGTTGACTAATTACAAAGCACTGCCATTCTGTGAGCCAAACGATGACCAAAGCACATGGTTGAGCTTGACGCTGTTAGGCTGATTATAAGACAATTGAAATATCACCACAATGGGAAAATTAGATTAATCCAGGTTTAAGGCATTTTAAATTAATTGTCTAAGGTTGAGGGAGTGTCGTAGAGTGAGTGCCATAGTTGAGGTCCATTCACAAGCCTCAACCATAGCATGATTACCTCATCCACGAGCTCAAAAGGGTTGGTATTTATAATCCTCAAACCATTAATAATTCATCACATTAAAACAAAGTAAATCAGAATCGTAACCGTGCTTTGGAAATGTGATCTTAATTAGCATAGAGTTTTACGATTTCATTCCCTTGTTTTCTCTGTAGTTTTAGTTTCGATTGAGAAGATATATCACACTCTCTGAGACAGTGTTTCATCACATTTCCAAACACCTCAAAGTTCATCAAAAATACTCTGTGCATGTTGTATTTTCAACTCTCTTCTCGGTGTTTGGAAATGTGATAAAACACTGTCTCTCGTGTTTGATATATTACTTAAAATATTGGAATGCATGTTTTCCAAGAAATTTGAATGCCTTGTCAATAAAATTTATTAATTAAGATAAATATTATTTGTTTCTGTAATCACTGATTTTCATTTGGAGTGAGTGTTTTACTGAATGTCTCGATTTTATACGTTCTATGCCATACAAATCATTGAAATTAAATTTGATTCATGTTTCATAGTTTTGTGATTATAAGCATGAGCTTGGTACACCTCTCTTGGCATAATTGATCATTTATACGATTAAACAGTTTAGAAAATTAGCACTAACCAGTACATTATACACGACACTAGTCATTGATTAGAGATATACTAACAGGCAGTTAAAGTCTGCATATGATCGAGCTTAGTCTAGTAGTGGCCCATCAGACTGTAGCTTATATCCAAGTTGCTGTAGCGTGAGGCAACAAAGAGTATTTCTACTCCTTTAGGATGGCATGCTAGTCCACTGAAGGGCTACCACCCAGCATTTAAATTCACCAGTAACCATTTGTATACACCTGGGCAAAGAGAGGAATTACGAGAGTACAGTGTCTTGCCCCAACACAGTGTCAAACCTGGACCACTTGATCTGGGTCCAGCAAACTAACATCTCCAATAATTGTAAGTTATAGTTATAGTATAGCTTGGTAATATATTATACTTTTGAGTTACTTATTAATGGACACGTATGGTGCATGTATAGAGTGGTACATGAGGGTGCAGTATCTTCCATTTGATATTGTAGACAAGATCAGTTTATGTACAATGACCAATTTTCATGAATTAATTCCCACTGCCAAAAGCTAATATACGTTATAAATAGCTTACAGACAAATATTTCTCTTTAGAGGCACCATACCTTGTTTGTCTGGGAACATTGTGATCATTTTGTCAACAAGACCACAACATTGGTCCTTCCAGCTGAATTTCTCCATGTATTCACTGCGTAGCTGTTTTGCCTCCAAAGACTGAGTTCTTGCATCCTTTGCTCTCACCTGTGCTATCCTGTCGGCCCACACCTGGGGATCATCTGACTCCACAACATGGTTCTTCCCAGATGGTAACTTCTTCAGCGTCATGCCGAGTCCACTGCCCCCACTGACCAGGACAGGTAGGTCTGCAGATATTGCACGGAGACTACTTGTTCCAAAACCCTCTGTTCGTGAAGGCATGATGGCAAGGTTTACTTCACACAGCAACTTTCTCCAGTTATCTAAGTTGCTGTGGAAGGGCCGGACAGTGAACTGGTTGAATTTGATACCTTCACTGAGGAGGCGGGTTTTGAGGTCTTCTGCATCATCAGCAGGTGTGACAATGAATATAAGATAGTATGATGTATCTTTCAAAAATGATATTGCTTTAGCAGCAATGTCACACCCTTTAACTTTGAAATACTTATCTGGATATGTACCACTGATAATCATACGGAAGACTTCTCCAGTTTCATGAAAGGGTCGAACGTCATTCAATTCCTGAATAATACCAGGAGTTAAATCAATGATATCCTTATGTTTTCCACAATAGCACAGTGCAGATCTGAGGGCATCGGCTACTTTGGGACCAACTGCAATCACAATGTCGGCCTGTTGGCACAATGCTAGCTGTACTTGATGTTCAGAGTCTGGCTCGGTTGAACGTGGGCCTGCTGCTTCTTTGTCCATGTATTTTTCCAATTCTTCACTGACCGTATGTACAACATGAAGCCACTTACATTTCTTGGACTCCTTAACAACCTGTGCCTGTTTCCCAAGGTCACGCCCATAAGAGTGTATGATTAGAATATCAATATCCAGACTGTCAGGAGGAAAAGCCAAAAGTTGCTTTGGTGAGTAGCCAATATGTTTTTTGGCATCAACAAGGTCAATGTTTAACTTTTTTGCCTGTTCTTTCTGTTCGTGAGTGCTGCTTGGCACAAGTCCAGTGACCTTTACTCTTGGGTTTGTTGCAAGTTCAATGACCAACTGTCCATTCACGGTCGTGTTCCAACCCACAGAATTTGTTGCCAGTGTTATTTTCAGTCTGCGTTCATTTTCCTCTGCTGAAAAGCCTAAGCATAAATCAAATAAAATTACGCGACTTAAAATTAGATGCAATAACCCTAATGCATGTTGACATTAGACTAGCTTCACCACCAAGGCTTGCATAAAATTGTAAATTTTATCGAGAATGAATTCCCAAAGCAGCAAGATGAAAAGGATTCAACAGAGTGAACTAGGACTTGTGTGACATGGAATTGCATGACATTAAAGTCCTCTACTTTTAAGGTTACTATGCACCTTCAGGGGTGTTTCGCGTCGAAGCGATGTAGCGCGCGCGGGTTACATCGCAGATATCTAAAACCCTATATCAAATTAAAGCTTATAGAGCTGGCTTTTTAAATATCCTATCCATTTTGTAATATTCTGAAATGCCGATTTTTCCGCGAAGTCTGAACGCAAGCGCGTGATTCGGCTTCTGACAGCTTCAACTCAAAGCGAATTTAATATTTTGCTTAATTGGTTTGTTTTCCGGTTTTCGGACCCCAAGACCTAAAAAACCGTGTCTGCGTTTTGTCAAATTCGTTTGCATTAAAAAGTTACAGCGCCTTTTCAAAACAGAGCAAAAATTAATCGAAGTTATCGTACAAAAATGGCTCTCAACAAAAAAGTTTTGGGAAATTAAAAATACGCAGACACGTTTTTGTTGTTTATATATTAAACTAACTTTTCTCCAAATTTGGCGGCAATTGAACAAATTGCACTTGAGTTGCAGCTTTTGAAAGTCACCCTATCTAGCGAAAAATTCAACTCGAGAAAATAGCGAAAAGACAAAACCCTCAATTCGTAAACAAACGCCGCCCCCAAACGAAAAATTGCATTTTCTCCGCCGCTAAAAAAATATTTTTTTGATTTTTTTTTTTAGATGAAAGATCACGCTTAGACCTATTGATTAGCATAAAAATCCAAATTTCGCGAAAATGGCCGGTCCCAAGGTGCATAGTAACCTTAAGGAATTTTTGTGTTTTTTTAGAGATTTGCTTGTCTCTTGTACTATTAGTCGTAGAAACTGTAAAACCCATTTACAGCAAATAAAAGCCGTTGGTTTTGAGAAGAACTCCAGATTTTTTATTTACCCACCGCTACATTTTCAATTTATCTGGAATATTGTGCATAATTTATGAAGTCAAATGTTGGCACATTAATAAGAAAAAAAATGGCATCATGATGACAATGATGACGTTGATGACGATGACGATGATGATGATGGTATTACAGCAGCCATATCAATGTTGCAAAACAAAGAAACAGTAGTCATATTGACATACCGAACTATTTGTTTTGGAAGTGTGCTCTATTTTTATGCAAACCTCATCTAGATCTATTGCAATTAGTAATCCAATATGGCCGCTTGTCACATGAGTGAAACAAAGAGTACAGTACCGCTCAGAAATAAGCGCCCCAAAATATACGCGAAATACGCGTATGTGCATTTAAAAGTGCATGGAAGACTTACTAAATCGTGCCGTGCCATATATAGTTTTTCAGAAAATATTATAGGTAAATGCGCTCTGTTACGTTAGCGAACGACTTTTAAAAAGTCTACGTAAAAACTTGCTATCGCGTAGTCACTGCAATGAGAATCCACTTTCCGTTTGAATCATCGATTTAAATTAATCCCAAACAGAACCAATTCACTTCTTGCTGTCGTCAACGCTCAAGAGAAAGTAAACACTCAGATGAAACGACTAGCGGCTGGTGCTGGCCGAAAAGCTTTATCTTGTAAAAAGGTTTTAAAATAAATGTTCACAATGCATCATAAAAACTTCGCTAAAACATTGTTTCTACCTACAGAGACCATTTGACCGTTTAAAATCACCGATTTGTGCCGAATAGAACCTGAGATATCTTCTCTACTTGCCGTGACGTTTCAATATGCAAGCGACTCGCGCTGCCGAAAGACCAAAACTTTATCTTGCAAGTTAGATGTTAAATAATTGCGAATGTTGGCTGAGTAGTTTTGATAAGCGTGAATGAAAACTCTGAACAATATATACTGAACAACATTCGTTTTGTTTCAAAGCTAAGTACTTTACTGCAAGACAAACAAGTTCAACTCATTCGAAGAGTTTTAAAAAGACGACGCATTCAAAATGAAAGCAAGTGACATGTTATTTACGTTTACAAACTCTCGAGAAAACGGCAGGGATTATCGCCGGCGAAAACACATTGTTTCTACCTATAAAGATCATTTCCATGTTAAATCACCGCTTAGGACGAATAGAACTAATGAACCGTAGATTGCAAGATATAGCGACCGTCATGTATAAAGTAAAATTTAAGCTAGCACCAAGTTATATACAAGATTTATTTTCAACAAATCATATAGTGTATAACTTAAGAGTTAAAGAATTTGCTATTCCAAGATTTAACTCTATTCATTATGGCAAGCATTCTCTTAGGTATTTAGGACCTGTGCTATGGGCTAAGCTACCTTCCCGTATTTTTAAGAGGGCAGTTAGAGGACTGGATTTGGAAATGCTAATGGACGATGGTGGCTGTGTGGACTGCTTCGTTTGCAGCGCATGATTCTTAGTTAGGTGTTAGGCTTTTATCGTCTGGGAATCAAGGTGCCTGGCCTAATTCTGCTGACTGCAAATTTCAGTTAAGTTCAAAATTTTGGTTATTTATTATTTCATTTAAATTATTTTGTTGTGTCCTTACTTAGTGGTTTTATTACTGCTATTTTTTACAATTGACACATGAATAAAGTTATTATTATTATTATTATTATTATTATTATTTAAATATTTTTAGTATATATGATGTGTATTTGAATAGGCTGATGAATTGATGATGTTGATGTTTTTGTTATTTTTAGAAAAAAATTATTATTATTATTATTATTATTTTATTATTATTATTACTTTCGCTACTTGCCGTGACCCTACAATGAGACAATCAAGTAGCAGACAAGTCTCGCCGGCGCGTGCCGAAAGCTTTACCTTGCGCAAAAGCTAATTAATGTTCACGACGCATCATAAAAACTTCCATAGAACATAGTTTCTACTTACAGAGATAATTTCACCGTTTAAATCGCTGATTTACGCCAAATAAAACCAGAGATATCATTATTTTCGCTACTTGTCGTGACGCTACCAAAACCAGTCAATTAGATCGCCGGCGCGAGAAGTTCCAGCGAATTCAATGGACTCGCTGGGTAAAAAAGAAAAACGAATTGACACAAAACAGTGCCGCGAAAGAACTTAAAAAAACAACCTTTCTACAGAGAAGACCATTTCAATCGCCGATTTATGTCAAAATCGAAAAATATTATTCTATTTGCCGTGACTCAGAAGATAACAAACAATTAGCAACGAGGCTCGACGGCGCGTGCCGAAGGCAAAAACTGTCTCCCGCAAACTCGTTCAAGACAACACAACCATTTTACAAACAGATCATTTCATCTCGATTTTTGTGAAAGAAGCAGAAACATCGTTTTCTTTCTTTCCAATACTTGAAGCGACACTTCCATTCTTTTTTAAAGAGCGGGTAAATCTTGGCTGGGTAGTTCTGTTAACGAAAACAAAATCCCCCGTCTATTTGTCTCGGAATACCGAACGACATTAGTTCTACAACTACGTACTTCAAGGCAAGAATATCTAATATAATACAAATTTACAGATTTGTACAACCCGCATATAGCAAAGCTAATCGAGGCGGGTTGTACAGCTTACAATGAAATTTAGCAAAAATACATTAATATTAAAATTAGGTAAATGAATAAAATAAATAAGTAAATAAATAAATATAAATAGGTATACATATATACCAATAGACATATACAAATACACATATACAAATAGCTAGGATTTACAAGACATGAGAAATTAATAATAATAATGGCTACTGAGTTTAATTAGTAATAATTAGTAATTTTTAACATTAAAGTAGAGACATCAACATAATCATCCTCACTGCCAAGTACCGCAAGTAAAAATTGATGAATTTTATTTTTGAAAGGTTTTTTCCTAAATTTACGTAATTCAGGTTTCAGACAATTCCACAATTTAGCTCCGAAAATAGAAAACGAATTAAGTTGAATTCTCAGCCTTGATTTATTAACGTGTAGATTACCAGCATCAGAGAATCAACAACAACAATTTATTGAGGTATTTCCATAACAATACATGGCATTACCTAATATTTCAAATTAAAATTAAACCAAATAAAACAAAATAACATCTGAATCATTTTACAAAGGAAGACTCATGTCTGAGAGCCATGGCTTGGAAGATAAAAGTAGCAGTTGATCGGCAAACGAAAGGATCAATGCTGTTACAAAGGAACAAAACTTTTGATACATTATCTAGTTGATGAAAATTCTTATACTTTTCGTTTATATCATTAAAGAATTTTAAACGAAAGCTATCATATAATTTGCATGAGAATAGAAAATGTGTTTCATTCTCGATTTCATTCGAATGGCAGAAAGAACAGATCCTCGAATTTAAGGGAGTCTTTTGTATTGTGTGTCTACCTGTTTCAATGCGTAATCTATGGTTTCCTAATCGAAATTTATTTACTGCAATTTTGTGGAGAGGATTGGTTATCAAGTCTAGGAAATCAGCTTTTTTGGTATCCTTTTTAAAAGAGGAGTAGAAGTTGAGTTTTTTGTTCATATTAATTAATTTTAACTGATGTTCTGTCAGTGCTTTTCTAACTTTTTTTTATAATGTGGGAAGTAAAGAGTTTTCCCACATTGTCATTTAGTGGAATAGAACTTGAATTATACTTGCTGCAAATATGATCAATTTTTTGCACAAGACTTTTCTGATTTTTGTCAGCCATCTCGTTAGACAGTTTTAGACATTGTTTTGCGATATTATTTTCTGGCAAACTTTGACGGTGAGACCAGAAATTTACTATGGATGTTTCAACCGCTAGTTTTATAGTAAGTCTTCCAAGTTCATTCCTGGCTGCAACATTTGGGCACTGTTTATTTACTCCAAGAAATCGTTTGCAAAAATATATGTGAGTTTTTTCAATGTCGTCTTTTTCCCACATGTTGAAGTCATCTTTATCATAGATATGAAGTCATCTTTATCATATGTATGAACGTCAGATGAACAAGTAAAAAGATCACAGATATTCTGAGGCGCAGAATTGGCAGATATGCCGAGCATATTGAGGGGCAAGACATTAGCAGAGACAAATAAAGGAATAGCATGAGATTTGTTACCAGCATAGAACATTAGCCGAAGAGCTCGTTTTTGTAAGATAAAGACCTTCCTCAAATAGACCTGTGCAGCCTGGCCCCAGGCAGCAATTCCGTAGTATGTATATGGAAAAATCAGAGAACGGTAAATTTGAATTAAAGTATTCAGAGGGACAGAGTGTCTTAATCGTGATATAATTCCAACAACCCTGCTAATTTTAGAAGCAATGTAATCGATATGATATTTCCAAGTTAAGTTTTTGTCGATGAGCACACCCAGGAATTTTACATAATCTTTACATTCAAGAGAAGTATCACTATTTGAAGCATTATTGTATATCCTTATATTAATCTGATAGCTAAGCTTCTTTTGTGATGGTCTAAATATAACAAAATTGGACTTTTTTGCATTTAAGGTCAGCTTATTAGCATTCAACCAGTTACAAACTTTCTGCAATTCGATGTTGATTACACTTTCTAATGACTTCAAATCCTTGTCAGCATACAGCAGGTTTGTATCAGCAGCGAATAAATAAAAAGAAAGCTTCTTAGAAGAATTATAGATATCATTAATATAAATCAGGAAAAGTAGAGGGCCTAGAACAGAGCCTTGTGGGACCCCAGTAAGCACATTTCTTTTTGATGATATTTGATTATCAATTTGAGTAGTTTGAACACGGCCATTTAACCCTTTACTCCCCAAGAGTGACTTATAGATTTTACTCTGTCTAACGCCAGACGATTTTACTCGTCAAAGGGAGACCCCTTGGGGCTTAAAGGGTTAAGTAGGATGAAAACCATTCGTTTACCGGACCCCTTATACCGTAATGATATAGCTTGCTCAAAAGAATTGAATGATCCAAACTTCTAATATTTGTAACATGTGACACAGTCTCGAGATCCCTGGCTGAACAGTTAAGCGCCCGG
This sequence comes from Blastomussa wellsi, assembly GCA_947652115.1. Lineage (NCBI taxonomy): Eukaryota > Metazoa > Cnidaria > Anthozoa > Scleractinia > Plerogyridae > Blastomussa > Blastomussa wellsi. The sequence goes on from OX393563.1 coordinate 1,466,205, forward strand.
ATACACTTTGGGTACAAAATTTGCGATGAAACACAGCCAACATGAACATATCATTCGTTGATGAAACTCACCCTTCTCCTCTGCTGCTAACTTTCCCTTTTCACTTTCCATTTCTTTCTTCTTCTCGCTTCTCCGATCATTTCAGTACGGCGTTTATATCTCACCCCCCGGAATCTCCCGTTCGCGGAACAAGCGGAAACAAGACACAACTAGTTTGCAGTGTCTTATCGGTCAAACTCGAGAGAACACGAACATTTGTCGATTTTTCCCTGAGTTTTAAGACTGGTTTATTTTGCTCCACAGGCTTACGTTACTTACTCGATTTTCTCCGTTATTTTTACGCTAGCAAGAGCTACAAAATGGATTCAGGCAAGCAAGGCGCAAAAGGTGAGATTTTATTTGTGAATATAGCGTGATGCGATTCTGCTCTTCATGCGACGAAATTTCATCAGCTCTTCTATCTCTATGTTTCACTCTATTCAAACAGTTCATGTTTGGAATTTGATTTTGATAAAACTCAAAAAGAGACTTTAAAGCTGGCTGGAAGCTATATAAACTGCAGCGCACATTGTTGGCAAATTTTGATTCGTTAGCACTTTCGATATACTCGCGGGCGGAACTCGATTACGGATGTCACGCAAAAATGCAATTTTTACTGCTTTTCATTAAAACAAAAATTCAGCTCCATAAAACGATTTATTGTACCGATTTTAGTAAACCTTCGAAGTTTGACAACAATCGGTTAAAAACTCTCGGAAATATGAGAACGTGAAAACTAGAGAACGTCAAAATTTACAAAGAAATTTATGAAAGGGGGCAACGCTTGCCCCTTTTCATACCACAGGCGAACCACCCGATATTTGAGTTTGTTGCGTGACACCGATCAATCACGGTTATAAAAGAAATATAGATGTAGAAAAATAAGTTTGCCGCGATTTGCTCTAAATACTACGTTTATCGTGAATGTTTAATAAACGTTGAGGTGAAATTTGAAATAAGTCTTGTGTGCTACTTTTTGTCCGTTCTTTGCGAGATAATTTAGCGACCCCTAGATCATATAGAAGAGAAAGAGAGACAAGGCAGGCAGCACGACCGGCAACCATGACCTTGTCCGGTTCAAGCCCAAACTGACGCTAAACCGTCAAAATTCTCACCTCGAAAACACCGGCATCCGATTGAGCACAAATTTTTTTTGTACTTGAGCTTCATCCTTCCAAAAGTTTTCGAGAAAAGCCATCCCGAAGTCCAAAAAACAGCTTTCTCAATATGATCGGTGCCAGATTCGTGCCCAAAGGAATGCGAATCAATTCGAATCTACCAATCAAACGCATCACAACACATGCTGCCATTGGCCCGTTGACAGTTCAAAAGCCCAAGGCCGCGTCCCAAACTTTGCAGGTTTACTAAGATCGGTATGATAAATCGTTTTATGGAGATAATTTTTGTTTTAATGAAAAGCAGTAAAAATTGCATTTTTGCGTGACATCCGTAATAAGGCCTATGTATGAATTCTCCTTGGGGATGGGGAGGGATCTCTTGATCCCTTTCGTCCCTATTAACAAACTCATTGACTTGTCTTCTTACAATTCTCACACCAATTTTCCTGTTAATAGTTAGAGATTTCTCATAATATCTTTGTTCCATTGATCTTCCTTGCTCTCCTGGACTTATTGACCTGCTTGGTGTGTGGGGGTGGGGTGGACTCCCCATTGTGGACTATATGGAGAGGTCTTGCCTGAAAGGAGTACATGGCAATATTTTCACAAATTAGAGTATACAAAAAGGGTGACCCGAAAACACTGACCCCCGGTCCGTGGACCCCCCTTACGGACCGGGGGTCAGTGTTTTCGGGTCACCCATACAAAAAGGTTAGGGATAACTTTAGAGGGCCTTTCAAAATATCTCACACACCCAACAAAAGGCCAATTCATATTTTAGCATTTCAAGGGATTATTCAAGTGAGAAGAATCAGAAAAGAGATGTAAGTAGTAATCCTTATGTAGGTATGTGAAAGGGTTACCATTTTGTTATTAAACTTATGTTATATATGAATGTGGTAGAGTAAGGAAAGGATTTTGGCCTCTCTGAACAAAGAAAAAAATGACTGTGTACCCCACCCCAACCCTCAGGGTGTCCTTGGACATTGGAGAATGATTTTTTTTGCTTTAACTTGAGGGATGTTGCATTTAGATTACTGTGCATTGAAAGCACTTCGGTTTATATTGTACAAGTGTCCATCAGTTGTTGTTTTATATAACAATTTCTTTCTTTGTCAGTAGATGAACAAAAATTGAAGGTCACATTGGCTTCAAGCAATGAGGGCTGGGACAAGGCTGTGAATGGTCAGTTACTTCTTGAATTTGCCAGCAATTCAAGAGTGAAAGTGAGTGGATTTGTACCAAAAAGCACTCAACAGCAGAGAGAAGATGCTAAGAAGTTGGGCATCAAACTTGTTGATGCAAAGGATCTCCCAGATCATTCACCGTCAGATCTGCTGGCTTATCCACCCGACAGTCTTGATATTGACATGCTGATGATACACTCTTATGGACGAGATGTGGGGAAACAAGCACAGATTATCAAGGATACCAAGAAATGCAAGTGGCTTCATGTTCTGCATACCGTGAGTGAGGAACTTGTTGAGTTTGCACCTGATCATGTATCTGAGCATGAATTGCAGCTGGCATTGTGCCAGCAAGCTGATATTGTAATCGCCATTGGCCCCAAAGTAGCAGAAGCTTACCGATCTGCTCTGCATAACAGTGGAAAGCACAAAGATGTCATTGACCTTACACCAGGAATTTTTAACAACTTCATTGGTGTTCGGCCACCACACGTGGATGGAGAAACATTTCGTGTGTTGATCAGTGGATCGTCAAAATATTTCAAAGTCAAAGGATGTGATATTGCTGTTAAAGCAATTAAGTTGCTGAATGAACCATTGTTCCATCTCGTATTTGTTGTGAAGCCCAGTGAAAATGTTGCAGAGATAACTCAAGCCTTACTCAGTGAGGGCATTGACTCAAACCAACTCACTGTGAAAGTTTCAGAGAGCAGTGGAGATTGGATCAAGCTGCTTTGTGAGGCAGACCTTGCCATTAAGCCCTCCAGAACAGAGGGTTTTGGAATAAGTGGTCTCCGTGCCATATCTGCAGAGCTTCCAGTTCTTGTCAGTGGCAATATTGGCCTTGGTGTGGCCATAAAGAAGCTGTCCTCTGGAGGCCAACATGTTGTGGAGTCTGATGACCCTCAGGTCTGGGCTGACAAGATAAAGGAGGTCAGAGCAAAGGACCCTAAAGCACGCAGCTTACAAGCCGAGGCACTGAGAAAGGAATATAACGATCAGTTCAACTGGAAGAACCAGTGTGACAACCTAGTTGATAAAATGTTTACTATTATTCCGACTAAACATGGCATTTAATCAGTTAAAGGAATATTTTATCGCAAAAGACATACACTGTAGAAGTGAGTGTTCCAAATAATCATTCAATAGTTTGTTTCTATTTGATAGATTTTATGGGTCTGACATTTAGTTTGAAAATCCATGCTATCCTGGATTAGCTTAATCATGCAACAATCAACAACCCAGGCCACACTGGTCCACATTCTCCAAGTCAACACAGTTGAATGTTCCTCTCCCGGGTTGTCAAGTTAAAGAAATAGTCTAATTATGCATGTAGATGTCGGTAGCTGTTATTTCTGTAGGCTAGCTAGGTGTTGAAGTGAGAATTTAAGCTCACACATCCTGCAAGAATTAGCTTCAAGAATTACCAGCTTCTTGACTTGCACGTGTTATTTTTGCACTATATTGGTAGTTTTTAGCTCAAATGAAATTTACTTTTTGGTAATCTATCCCTTAGAGGTTCAGTGTATTTGTTAGGCTAAAAGTAATCTTCAGTTGATGCTGAAATTTATACATGTGTATGTTGCTTTATTTGACTGAATCTAAAGAGTATGCAATATATTACAGTTTTTTTAAAATAACTAGCTATGGTATATTGCATTTCCTGAGTTTTGATTGGTTTAGAGGCAATGGTGCATGAGCTCATATACCATTGACCTACAAATAGGGTACGTGTACACGTAAAAGAATGCATTTTTCACAATGTTTGTACAAAATTTTTTGGGCGTTTTTAATAAAACAATTATTCCACTCAAACTTGTTGAATATGAGATGGTTATAGCGAACTCGGCACTACGCGCCTTGTTGGCTATCTACCATCTCATATCCAACGTGCGCTTGTGGAATAATTGTTAAATAAAGCAATTTATAGTAGCCTATCCTATACTCTTGGATGGGAAAAGTTGAAGGATAATTCATAAAGCAAAGTCGAGAAAACAGTCATGATGGCAGTTCATCTCTTTTTTCCACATTCTCCGAACCTGACCTACACCTGCACCTGGCGTTAGTTAGCCTGCGTAGCCGGCGAGATTTCAGAGTGCAAGCTACTCGGCATTCACAGGTAAAGCCCTTGAGGTCAAGCAGCGAAGCTGTGCAAGTGGAAAATTTCCTGCCTGCCTTATTGCTTATGGGTTTTGCTAGCTGCCTACTTTTATCGCCTTCGATGTTCTAATAAATAAACCAGTCAGAGTAAGGTGTAATGTGTTTATTGACAGGTTTTATTGACAGGCCAACACGGAATCCTACGTTTGTGACATTAATTCGGTCTTCCAACCCTTTTTTGCTTTTTATTTGCTAGAGCACATTTGGAGGCGTTTTAAGTTGCCGTGACACTGGTCTAGCAAATGTCTACAGGTCATAGGACTTTGCAGGTTTGCACGGAGGCGAGCGTGGAGGCGAGCGTGGCCTAGTGGTCAGGGCGCTGGACTTGTAATCAGGTGGTCCCGGGTTCGAGTCCTCCTCCCTGCCACTAAAACGGATTTGTCTTCGGTGGTCCCGAATTCAACTCCTCCACGCTTTGTAAATAGCCAACTGGTCTGCCTCCTGCCAGTTGGGATTTTTAAGAACTTTCTGTTTCATTTACAATATTTGTTTACGTATTTACAGTGTCCCCAATTAGCACAGCAGTGCTAAACACATTGACACTTAAATAAAGTTATTATTATTATTATTATTATTATTATTATTATTATTATTATTATTATTATTATTATTATTATGTAGCTGTTAGTGGAATTTGACACCTTAGTAATTTGCCATGTGTTGTCGGTGTGCTTTGTTTTGGCTCATTACTATTTGCATGATATGTTTAGCTCTCAAAATGTTAGCTCTGGAAGGACCAGAGCTGATTTCAGAGCTACATTTTCTGTGAAGTTGATGATAACTTGCATTAACTATTTGAGACAACGGGTCCGTCCATTAAATGTTAACACAGATTTGTTGTTCGTGATCACGGATATTTTTCTGTGACCGGTGGCAAGGGAAAGATGAAGTATCAATTAACATTTGATTGGCATTTCACCACTATCAGCCAAACATCTGAAATTCGCGTTCACTGGGTGAACGCATAATTCCAAAAAACCCATCCATTAGAGCAGGCGGGATTTCCACTCGACTCTTCACCAATCTCCGGATAGCTTTGCCCCTCCAACAACGACCTCCTCAAAAACAAAAGCACTTCACTGCGAATCCCGCCAGCTACGCAGGCTAGTGTTAGTTAGTTCAATTAAGTGGTTGATTAAGTTTAAACACAACAAACTAGTTTTTTTTTATATAATCATGTTATTTTCTTATAAGTGTTCACTGAACTACATAAAGAAAAGCTGCATGTATGGAGGTCTTTGGCATGTGAAACAATGCAAAAGCTAGAGGGAAAATGGTGCCATTCATGCATGGTAGACTGAAGAATGGCACAAAATATTAAAAACAAATAAAAACTCTATCTCTTGAAAAACTCATGATCTAATCCAAACTGATTTCAAGTTACGTATTGAAGGGAAAAAAGTCAATTTCCAAAATCTTAAATCAAAGTCATTATATGACAGTTTTGTTTCTAAGATATCCAGTATACCAACAGCGCAAAAGAAATATAACGAAGCTTTCAGCACACACACATTTCAGTTGGATTCGGAAAAGATATATCTACTGCCCTTCAAAACAACATTGGATACTAAATTAAGAGAATTCCAATATAAAATATTAAACAGGATCTTATACACGAACAAGATGCTGTTTAAGTTCAAAAAAAGTAGATTCTCCCTTGTGCGATTTTTGTGAAAAGGAGTTGGAGACCATAGAACATCTCTTTTTCCATTGTACAAAAGTAAGCATGTTTTGGAATGATTTAAAGTCTGTACTTGATTCTTTTAATATAACTATTAGGTTTGATATCATGAATGTCCTTTTTGGGATCTTAGATACAGATAATATAAGCATTCTAGTCAATTACATCATTCTTGAAAGCAAATATTTTATTTACCACTGTAAGTTAAATAAGGGCTGTTTATGTGTAAGACTGTTAGTCGATAAATTTAAAAAAACGTTTCAAACCGAACGTTTTATCGCGAAAAGAAACAACAAAATTCATTTCCATGATAAAAAATGGAAGCCGTTACTCCCATTAATACAACAGTAGCTGTTATCCAAACTTCGTTTTTCTAATACTCCCTGTATTACTCTGTATTTTAAGTGCAAGTTGAATAGGTTATGTAAGCCTTGTAGTGTAGTGCAGTGTAGTTTATTTATTTATTTATTCTATTTTTTTTTTCTTCTCTTCTTTGTAGTTTATAATTAAGGTAGTTGTTGTAAATTTTGTAATGATTTGCATGTTTCGATCTGTATGTTGTTTGTACTATACCTGTAAAAGGAAATAAATAAATAAAATACAAAAAAAAAATGCATGGTAGACTGCCGAGCGAATAATTGGCTAAACAATAACCAAACATGAACTTCCAGTAAAAGAATTCTGGTTCTAAAGTCATCTGATTTAAATGAAAGGCTTGCTAGAACAGGCCTTTACTTATCACTGAGATATTTCTATTCTGTGTAAATACTAATTGCATAATTAACACATAAGGAGTACTTCACTTAACGTCCAACAGGATATAACATAGTGACGTTTAGTCAATACTAATTATAAAATTGAGTCTTGTGTACAACACTCTCTATATGTCAACTTTAACAGGATAATCAGCCAACACATAATCTGAATATTAATTAACTACCGGTATTTATATTCAAAATAAACTAGTTAGCGCTAAATTTATTTTTTGCAATGCAGAATGGAATCAAGGATAAGCAGTGAAAATGTTCTTCTGCTTACTAACTTAGCTACTGGTTATAATTAATTAAATACCAGAAAAAAATACATACACTTTCATTTCGCTCCAGACTCTGGACCAAGATGAAAAGAGGTTGACTTGTGGCATGTTTACAGCCTCAGTCATTAAAAACATGGATAACCACCATCCAGCAGTTAACTATTAAGTTATAGAACTGATGTCATGCTCAGTCAACTGACCCAGCTGATTTCAGTTAAAGCAATCAGGAGGTATGTAATGTAATCACCCACACCCCTTCGCAACATGGGATGCTTGTCCATGGATCAGATTACCCCATTCAAACCCCCTCCCCCCCACCCCTGTCAGGTTTTCCCTAACAGATCATCAGTACCCATTTCAACTTCTGGGCAGAAGAACATAGTCCAGTGATACTGGCCAGAGAAGGCCGAATACATGTTTATGTAAGCTTTTCAGTTTCTTCTTGCCACTTTTCTTTTTCTCCGAGAGGCGACCGTGGCCTAGTGGTCAGGGCGCTGGACTTGTAATCAGGTGGTCCCAGGTTCGAGTCCTCCTCCCTGCCACTAAAACGGATTTGTCTTCAGTCGTTCCGAATTCAACTCCAACTGGTCTGCCTCCTGCCAGTTGGGATTTTTAAGAACTTTCTGTTTCATTTACAATATTTGTTTACATATTTACAGTGTCCCCAATTAGCACAGTAGTGCTAAATACATTGACACCTAAATAAAGTTATTATTATTATTAATTAATTTTAAATTAACTTTTGACTATAACATTTATTAATTACCTTGTGATGTATTCTGTGTGACAAGTAAAATAAAATAAATAAAAAAGGTCTAACTTGCTAATAATTATTATTGGACTACTCCATAGAGGACCATTATGGACAAGAAAACATACAAATCATAAATGATAGATGTTAAATATAAGCTATGGCAAGCATGAAACTGCTCCGGACAAGCTTATGTGAGAACTGCTTCTTCAAGGGGCTAGCTAGAGTTAGAAGAATGAATTGCGCAACAGAATCATAATTGGCTGTGTACCAGTGTCCTGTCATAACAAGCACAGGAGAAATTAACTTCTACAAAGCCAAACTCCATAGTCAACCAATGCATACAACTCTTCACTTAAACTGATCAGGTACTACATTTTATGTAGATGACACAAAACACAATTTTCTGAAACAATTTCAAAACAGTCAAAATGCATCATGTAGTTAAAAGTATTGCATGACCCTAATGTAAGGGCTCAGTATGAATTAAGACTCATTCACCCAGTCTTCTAGAACCTTTGCTACATCCATTCTCTCCAGGTCCTCACCTTGCAGCAATTCAATAAGGTTTCCCACTGTCGCTTCACTCTTTGATGACCATGACTGCAGAATTTCATCAGTGGGATTCGTTATCTGTTCAATGTAACGTATCAAGTCTCTGTCGAATCCAACTTTCTCAGCAAGCATTCTGAAGTCGTCAAATTTCAAATCTCGCCTGACGTTCAACATCACGCACACTCTGGAATATACCTTGAGGGGTAACTTTGTAAGCTTGGTTGAGAGGCGAGGGTTTACCGGTGTTGCTCCTCTATCCACCATATCAAATCCACTGGCATAAAGGCTCGTCTCTTCAATGCTTGTCTTGACAAAAGATCTTCCATCTACATCATCAGGATTCATGCACATTGACTGCAGTCTGTTTTCAGCCTCATCAATGTCAAACTGGCACTCCACAGCTTCCTTTATGTGCTCTACAACAACAAAATATGATTTTGAAATATTACACCTGCCTTCATGCTTTACAGTCTTTCCCGTAAAACCGTGAACATCAGAAATGTATATGGAATGTTATTGTGTTACAAGAAAAAAGTCATTCAGGTGTGAAAAAACTAAACCACAAACACCAACGGTAATTAGTTTGTGGTTTTGAGGTTTGTTCATGTGTCCTGAACTTTGCTGTGATTGGTCACCACATAATCAACATTCCTGAAATATTTCAGGTGTTCACGGTTTTACGGGAAAAACTGTAAATATGGGGATTACTGTCAGTGCACAGGTGGATCAAGGATTTTTCTTAGGAGGGTTGCACCAGTAAGGAACGATGTAACCAACAATAAACCACATAAATAAGGTTTTTCATTTTTATTTTTTGGCAGAATACTACTTATATTAGAAAGGTGCAGGTCATCTCAAGGAGGTGGGCACCCCCTACACCTCTTCCAGTTGTTTCCCTTATCGAACACTGCAATTTAAAGCCAGATTTCTCGAGCTCCCTGATTATTCTGTTCACCCCAGAGGTTTGAGAATTAACCATTGCACTGTACAGCAATCTCAGATTTGGTATATTGTATGTTTCCATTTTAACAGGTCCACAGCTGTTTTTATTAGGGTGCTAGCAGATTTGAAATACAGAGGTACTACTTATAGTGGTAAACAGCTTATAAGTATACTGAACGTGAGAGATGATCACCGCAGCGAATTTCCAATTTAAGCAATTGGAATTAAAGAAGCCTGAAAAAATCAGGGTTTCAATGGGATTCGAACCCGTGATCTCCGCGATACCGGTGGAATGCCCTACCAACTGAGATATGAAGCCACACATTGGGAGTGAGGTCAATTTATTGAGTTCATATTTTCCCGTAAGGAGTGAAGTGATGTAAAGTATATGAAATAATTCATAATAATTATATGAACTGATATTATATGAAAGTTTAGCCTAAATTTTTCAAATTTGTCAATTCCAATCCTTCTTAATCTTCCTCATTCAAAGCCATCCTTTATTCGTCCTAGTTTATTGGTGCATCTTTGGTGTTTTTCTACCTTGGTAAACGATTATTTTAAGGTTTTCTTTTGATTTGAAGGCACTTTTATACATTGCCAATGTTGACGTTATTCATGGTGACTGTGCCCCTTTAAATAATATTACCACTGACAGTGGGCTCAGTCATAATGAATGAAGTCAACTTTGACCAGTAACGTTTAAATTTGTCTTCAAATCAAAGGAACCCTTGAAATAATTGTTTACCAAGGAAGAAAAACAACAAAGACGTAACAAAAAAACTGGGAAGTAACAAGGATGGCTTTGAATGAGGAAGATTGAGAAGGCTTTAACTTTTCAAAACGTGTCATCCGTGTCAGACTAATTAATTAAAAGTAATTAACAAAAAATGTTAAAAAGTGGATTAAACATACTAAATTTGGTCGGAACCATTGTAAACATTGTCTCCACCAATCTGTCACACTGGTTCTTCCAGCTGAATTGTCTCATGTACTCATTTCTGAGTTTCTCTGATTCCAAGCTGCATGCTTTTGGGTCCTTTTCTCTGACCTCCCTAATTTTGTCTGCCCAGACCTGAGGGTCATCAGACTCCACAACATGCTGCTCGCCGGAGGGCAGCTTCTTCAGGACCATACCAAGCCCACAATTCCCACTAACGAGAATGGGAAGATCTGCTGAAATGGCACGGAGACCGCTCATTCCAAAACCTTCCGTTCTTGAAGGCTTGATGACAAGGTCTACTTCGCAAAGTAGCCTGCACCAATATTCTCTGCCACTGGAACTTTTTCGCACGGTCAGTTGATTCAAGTTGATTCCCTCTTTGAGTAAGGCTTCCTCAAGCTCAGCTGTATCATCATTCGGCTGTCCAACAAAAATAAGATGACAGGATGAATCTTGCACAAGTTTGATAGCTTTGGCAGCTATATCACATCCTTTGACCTTGAAATACTTGGATGATCCACTGATCAGCACTCGAAACTTTTCACCGGTATTTCCTATCACCTGGCGCACACCAAGGAATTCTTCATGGACTCCTGGCGTCAAATCAATCACGTTGTTGTCTTTACCACAGAACCGTAGAGCAGATTTGTAAGCCTCTGTTACTTTAGGACCAATCGCAACGACAAGATCTGCTCTTTCACACAAGGTTGTCTGAAGTGCATGATCAGATTCTTGGACCAGTGCACTTGAGGCAGATTTCTCTAAAAATTTCTCAAGTTCTTCACTGATTGTGTGTACAACATGGACCCACTTGCATTTCTTTGTTTCCCTGATAATTTGTGCTTGTCGCCCAAGGTCACGTCCATAAGAGTGTATAATGAGAATATCAATATCCAGACTGTCTGGTGGATAAGCCAGAAGCTCTACTGGTGAATAACCAGAGATATCTTTTGCATCAACAAGTTCAATGTTCAAACTCTTAGCATGTTCTTTCTGCTCTGGAGTGTGCTTGGGCACAAATCCAATCAGTTTGACTCTGGTATCCTGGCTAAGTTCAATCAGTAATTGTCCATTCACAGCCTTGTTCCAGCCATTAGCATCTGATGCCAATGTAACGTTCAGTCTTGCTGAATCTTGCGACCTCTTTCCTGGTGAAAGATAAGTAAAGCCCTTAACACCCTGTAACATGTCTCTATTGTACATGTAAATAATAAGCAATAGGTCATTTCTCAGTTCCCTTTTACCTCTATTTCAAAACAAATCTAAGTGCAAAACTATTCACATGAAAATGAGTTTGATTTGCATGAAAATGAACATGCAGGTGAAACACATTTTCAGTTGAATGGTTTCACACTTGGACTCATTTTGACGCTGAGGCAAAAGAGAACTCGGAAATGGCCTATTAAACATACATGCATCTGCGGATATCTCCAGTTTATATTTATAGAAGATAATTCAGAACTGCAAGCCCCAGGAGAACTTTTGCATCCTAAAAATGAGGTACAGGTGAAATGATCAGTGATTTTTATAGATCGCTTGGGTCCCGATATTTTGTCAACGTTGTGAATGAAAGGGCATGTTTTGCATCGTGCGCGAGCGCATTTTCTTTTTTTAACTAGGGAGGGAGGGCATGATCGCAGGTTAACTGAGACCCAAACATGGTTACGCAAACAAAAATCAAGACTGCGATACATTGAAAACCACTCAAAACACACGACTGTGAAACCCTGAAACTTTGACTATTCAAATCAGGGACCATTCACTACTCCCAATAAGGGGAATTAACATCAAAATATTTAGATAAATGAATTATATTTCGGATATTACGTTGCAGTTTGATAAAGGTTGTGCTGTTTGCTGTATGGTACACAGCCTAAAGGGCTTGAATTTTGGCATAGCTGGTGATAATTAGTGGCGGATCTAGGGGAGCAAAAATTTTAAGGAAAATTTTTCGGGTCCCCACCTGAAGGATACTGAACAGGTTCGCGGGTCAAATTCGTTCAAAATTGTGATTTTTATTGTACATAAACTGTGTGTATTTTTCTTTCTTTTGCAAAAAAAGAGAAAACCCAAAACCTTTTTTCACTCCGGAGTTATTGCGAATTTCCTTTTGTGCGTGATTCATTGCGTCACACTTTAAAAGTGTCGAGCTGTCAACACTGCTAGGTCAAACGCAGGAAATTGGCTTCCAACAGAGGGAATTTCCTTTGCTCGCGTCGCTAACTTCTGTCGTTGCAGTACAGTTTTGGCAGGAGATTTGGATGGAGAGAGAACGAAAGAACGGAAAAAAAGCGAGAAAAAAGTCCTTGGGTTCCAAAGGCTGATCAGTGGTACCGTAAAAAGTAACCAGGGAATTTTTGCGAAACGTAGAAGTGCTGGCGGAAAGCGACAAATTGTCACAACGACCGAATGAAACACTAAATATTGCTACTAATTCGGATACTTTCCTGGGATTCCAAAAGAAGAAAAAAACAAAAAAAAAACGTCAAAGAATTCTATTGAACCAGACGAAGGTTTGGATTCCGGAATGGTGGATTCTAGGCGTTCTTTATCGGACGAATCTGTTGAAATATCACACATCAACTGCGACGAATTCATACTGTTATAAAGGAACACAGCACTGAAGAGCCGATACGCTAAACAATACAGTACTGTTATCCAATGACTCTTAACCTAAGAATATTAGAAGGTTCTTCCTGTATACACTGGTACACAGACAGAAAAGAAGGAAAAGCAATCATAAACAAATATTTTATAGATGCGTGCTACATACCCTGCTTCACGGCGGCTTGCTCGCGATTTTCGTTCGTCTTTTTTGAAGCCCTTGTACTCTTTGGTGATCGTTCTTCCCATCGCGGTCAAAACCCACAAGAAATTACCACATTATAATTCTGCCTCAGAATTGTCGGCAAAGAATACTCTGATCTTGAAATAATATCTACCACCACTTTCCCGCGAGTTTCGCGAGATTGAACCTGATTGGTACAGTAAGGCGATAAACCGGAAAACCACTCCCCGTAGGAGTGCTATGTTTACGAAACTTTCTTTGCCGTATATCTCGGCAAAATTTTTCGTGAAGTTTGTCATCTTTGAGCGGCTAGTTTGCATATTAGAATTCACCGTAGAAGAGTGAAATTTTGCTCATTGGTACATGAATCCCTCTTCTACAAAAGAGTGTTGGGCTTCAGCTTATTTGTTTTTCATTTTGAAGATAAAAGTCCAAATGCTGTGTCAATCCGAGAAAAGTACATGAACAAACTTTGAATTATAATAACTTTTTTGAGAGCTAATCTAACAATTTTAAAGCCAAACATGTGCTGAGTGGCATGCAGTCACTGATTACTTCGAAGGGCCAAAATCCGACGCGAGTTTGCCGCGCTTATAAGCATTGTTCTATTTGCATTTAACTGACTGCAGCTTCTCTTATATTTAATTTTACCAGTTAAAAACATTTCAACGACATTCTTGGTTCTATAATCTTTAAAATGAGTTTCCGTTCTCGCACCATAATGTTTGATGCACATAAACTGAACAGAATGAATCTATCAATTTTCCTTTTCATTTACCTCCGCTGATAGATCAAGATTGCCTGAATGTCGACATTTAAACCATATGAAGGGTCAGTTAAATTTCATCGGTTTACAACTTCCGCGTAGCTGGTACAGTACATGCAAAGGGAACAAAGAATCGACATTCGATAGAATATTTAATGTTAACAAGCACGATTGTTTCAAAAAAGTGATAGCTAAAGCCTTACTTGAATTATTTTATATTAGATATTTCCTCAGTTTTATCATTTTGGTGGCGAGGTAGTTACATCTGGTTAGATGTAAATGAATATGATGTGGATAGCCAATTATTCCATGAAAACATATTTATAGTATTTATAAGTAAATACTGATTAAAAATATGCTAACACCACGCTCAGGTTCGCTCTAAATTCAAAACATTAACTTACCACTGAAGTCCTTTCTATTTTCGTTCTCCCTGGACTGATATTTCATTCCAAGCTTCTCTGAACTTTCGCTTTCCAACGCCGCCATTTTGTTGGCATGTACTAAAACCCGAAACAACGAAACGAAACCACCGAAACAAGCGAAACCACCGTTTTTGGTATGTCACGCAACGCATTCCAGAAGAGATTATGGGTTCGAGCAATGCCAAGGAAGTTATCAATTTCTCTTCAAGCTTTTCAAATACTGTCTAGAATTAGGGAAGCTAGATGTCCCGTTTTATCTTATTTTTTGTTTGACTTCCCGAAGCCACAAAAAGAATTTAAATTTATTAGTTTATCTTAAATCTATCATAGCACAGATCTTTGTCACGAAAACAAAGCAAAATAGTCCAGGAAGCGTTGTTATCGCGCCTAAATATTCTTCGCGAAGACCGTGAAATTGTTCTCAAACCTGAGCAAGAAACAGCCGTTTACAACTCACTTCGTGGGAAAGGTATGAATAGGCTTTGGCAAAAGCATGATTTTTACTGCGCTCGCCATCTTTTTGCATACGGTGGATTGATTGGGATTAAATACTATACCATAAGGCTACTGCTTACTTTTTATTGGGCTGCTGGCTACAACTAAACTTAGCGATTTGCTTTTCGAACAATTAGCAACTATTGAAGTCAGCGGTTTTTTTCCATTTTCTTTTATTCACTTACATTAATTAAAGATTTCGCCAATAAATACAATCAACGAATTATTGCGAGCAAGTTGCGTTCTTGTATGGCATTATTGTTCCACATTGTCACTAGCCTTTCAGGCCTTTGACGCCCCATGGCATCCCATTGTTTTGACATAAAGTTCCTGGTTGATCCTGGAACAATTCCACGATAAAGACCGAAACCGAAGAAACCGCCCATCTCCTTGATCGCTATACTCATGCTTTTTTTCTATGTACAGTGTGATTCACCGTAAGAAAAAAGGATGACGGCTGTACATTTTACCACAATACCTTGCGAACCAAACAAAGCCCACTGGGCATATATAAAGTATGATTTAACGAAAGTCGTTCCAATGTATTAACAACATTTGAATGACTTGCAACTTTTCTTTGTGTTTTTATACGCTCTTTTAGAGTTTTCGCGTGCAAAGCATTGTAGGTAAATGCACCAGTCGGCATCCTATTCCTTGCGGTGGATTGTTGTGATACTGCATATCTATTTCCGGTACACTTATTTCCGTTCACGTGACTTAGAGATTGTTATGTAATCACCTCGTGGTCTTTCCTCGCCGACTCTACGAGTCTCGGCGTTTTACGTGTTCGTAACATCTAACATGGTGTTGGCTGGTCGCGGGATTTCGACAAAATTGTTGAGCACTACTGAACTTCGCAGCTTCGAAGTTTCGTCCGTGATTGGTAGGCTATTGTGAAGCCTATAGTTTGTTTTCGAGTTGGCGTTGCAATGGTAAAAATAATGAACCTGACTTCACAGATCTTTCAATGATGGAGGCATGAATGGATTGATAACGGCTTTCAGTGGTGTCCAGCTATTCTAAGGAAAGTTCCAATCTCTTTCTTTAAAGATGATTGCTTAATAGATGAAATATGTCATTTTAATTCGCAAAATGTTACTTTTTGTTTGTTAAGTGACGGTAGTTTTGACAACATGAATAACATCCTAACATCAAAATGAAGATCGATAAGTTTCCATTTTTTTCGTCATTTGTAGTGAAAGGCGATTGACAAGCATATATTACTAAATGCTTTGCAGCGGCAAATTGTTTACAAAATGTTCAATCACTCAAATCGTCTCCCGTTAGTGGTTGAATAAGTTCATCGGTAGGGTTTCCTGTAAGAGGCGACCTCAAATGCTCCCCAGGGCGACCAGCTTTTCTTTTCAAAGCCCGACAGCCTTGGCAAATCACTTGAAAACACCGTGTTTGACAAGAAGCAACGTCCCTCCAGATATACCTCATATAGAAAACACCCTTTCCTAGAAAAAAGGAGACAAGAATAGTTATTGTTTTCAGTTTGTTAGGCGTGCCACTTTTCTTTCAAACCAGAAGACATCACTGGGCTAGATTTCCACCTCGTTTCTGCCTTTCCTCTATCACGCTTAATATAGAGCGTTTTCACGTGACGTCATCAAATCCAAAGAACCACCAATCGTTTTATACTCATCAGGCATAAGAGGTGCTAAATTTATATCTGTGTACAACTTTTGAAAACAGCGCAATTTGAATTTCGGAGTTATGGCGGTGCGTGACATAAAGTTACGATCATGTATACCGAAAAACACATACTTTATATCTCGCGAGATTTGCCATTTGAGAAGTTTAAGTATTAGGAAAAGTGTTTATGTGAATATTTGTTTGTTCAGAACAGGTAACCAGTCGCCTAGATAACCAAAGTAAACTCCAGATGTTTACACTATTCCCGGCCGCCATGTTGGTGTTCCACTGGGGTACACCAATATGGCGGCTCCATACTGGACTCTGTAAATTTGTGCGAAACATTTCGGCGAATATCTGAAGTTTGGAATATCGCACACGCCTGAAACTTGGAGAAGTGTTTTCTTTATTTATCTTCTGTAACATCGTAGTTTCTTGACTCCGTCCACTCTATGGTTTTCGATTTATTTTTTTGGTCACTTGAGTGAAAACGCTCTATAGATAAGATTCTGCGCGCGTTCTGATTGGTCAAAAACCCTGATGTTTTATCGGAGTTTAGAATATAGCCCTGTATGTTCGCCATGGAATTTTAGCGGGCTTTATTTTTAGTAGAACATGGGCAAAAACTATAGGAGCCCGGTACCCCGGATGTAGTTTATGGTGCGTTGCGAATTGATTTTTAATGCTATATTCTAAACCAGCTAGAAGATGGGTTTCCCAATGTCCTATAAGAAAATAATGCCCTTTTGCCCTTTTCTTTTAAATAATACATACACGCATACACACTTTATTTGATAAAGTAGGTCGGAAGTGGCAACCAAAAATGATCCCTAAAGCTGCCTTGCCTGAGTTCCGCGTTTAGTTACAGCTAATTTGCAGACGAAAAACACCACGTTTTATACGGATTTCAGGTGAAAAAAATAGGCCTAATGAACTTATGACACATTGAGCGAAAATAAAATGAGTTGGCTCCGTAGTTATTCCAAGCGAACTCGTCAATACCAAACTTTGCGCCATAATGTTTTCGACTTTGACGCGACGAGAAAACTATTGTTGACAGAGACCAGCTGCCAAATTTCCAATTTTTTTGGATACAAGACGCTGACCCTATTTAATATGAAGGCTAACCGCAAGCAACCTAAAGCTAAATTAGTCTAACCGAAGTGCTATGTAGGCCAACCGAAGTGCTTATAAGGGTGGGTCGCCGCGAAGCTCTTTGGAACGTCTCTCAGGATAGGCTAAGAAAATGATAAACAACAGTAGCAATGGACCCTAGCCCTAAAACAATAGAGCTTCGTGCTAACAAGATCCAGTGAAATTAAAATTTCTGAAGGGCTTCGTGGCAACTGAGAATGGTATAATAACCGGAGTTCTTGGTAGGCTAATCGGAGTGCTTAGTTGGCTAATCTGAGTGCTATATAGCTAGAGTGTTACCCAGGCTAACCGAGCGCTAGTATATTATATTGTTCTGACCCTAGAGGGCGGGGGAGTTCACTCTAAATTTTTTCCCCGCCAGGCGGGGCTTTCACTGCATTTCACTGACAGTGAAAGTGAATGTCCCGGATATCCCACATGCAATGGATGGGGTGTGGTGGGGTTTCGCATGACTGGTGCATTAACAAGTTATTCCACACTAAAATACCTTTGTATCTTACTGAGTGCTTTTGATAGTTGGTTAACGCTTGAATTTTGTGAATGTTATGCATTCCATTGAAATAAATTATTGAAAGACGACGGTAGACAATTGTTAAAGTAACGGAACATAAACAAAGCAATGGTTTAGTTGTTGACATCCTGTAGAGGTAAATTGAAAGTTCTTAAAGAGAATACATGTGTGTTTTGTAAATTTTGAAAATGTAATTATATATTTTTTATGTAATTGCGTTGATTTTTGCCTTTGTCGTGCTATGCAGCAAATTGGAGAACAGATGTTTGGATTTAAGCAACTCTGCTCAACTGATCTCTGCAAGACCCTGACCAGCAGACCGCGAGCAGTTTTGTTTGTGTATGTAATTTTGAGTACAAAATGAGCACGTGTTAGTTATTCCAAGAATTCGCAAATTTATTAGGGGGACGTCAGTGATGTACCCCCAGACCACCCCATGCAGGAGATGATGGAAGACAAGGGTTTTCTTAACATTTTCTGAAGGAGTCGAACAGATTATGCGAGTAGAGCAATTGTAAAATCTACCATAAAAAAATCTGTATGCGTTTTTTCCGAAAAGGTGGGTCCAGGTACACGCAAATAAAATCAACTGTATTTTTCTCATATTGTTACTAACGTTTTCTCAAAGATTCTTTACCATCCCGCCAAAGCCAAAAACAGTTGTGACACAAACTTTGCCATGGGTGGATTTGCTCGGAACAACTAGGGAGCCACATTAACTCTCGTGTCTACACCAAGAATAGTTGCTGCTAATTATGAGAGTGTTCTGTTGGGAAACCGCCAATCTGATTGCTTGTCGTGACAGAGCCTATATTTCGTGGTGAAACACGATCGTACGCTCGATAACTTTCAATAAACGTGATCAAAAGGGAAGCACTTCTTTGCGTTATCTGCAGAGACAATTAGACTTCTCGACCTCTTTTTCTAAGAGCGCAAGATTGTCAACTCGACTAAATGTCTCGTCCGTCTAATTGCTCATATAATACTCGAACTGGTAGTCAATTGTTAAGTAGAAATATATGTTTGACATTTAATGCATTTGCGCACTTGAACGCAACATGGACTTTTATTCTTTTGTTTCTTTAGGATTCAATGCATCTTCCGCATAACACATGTTCAGTACTGATCAACACGAGTCAGACCAACTAACAGCTAAATACAGCTAGTGCAACTTACCTAAGGTGAGAAGAAGGACTGAACTGTTGAGAACTACAAAGAGGACATTAATAAAGACGGATTCCTTTTCACTGTGAACATCGCTGACGTCAGGTTGTGAATATATTGCGCCGAGGCAGACATCAAAGAATATCACCCACAGCGCGTAGGTTTGAAGTCGGTCTTCAAATCTCCCCTTTATTGGTCGGAAGATGGTGTACAAAATACCAAAAGTACTGGCTGTAGCCACAGAAAAGCCGACACGAGAACGGCTTTCGGGCTCAAAGAAAAGGATCAACGAGATCAGAATAAGCTTCCAGTACATCTCAACGATCTCCCAAAACCAGTATCTCCTTTTATAGTTTTCAAAAAACACTCTTAAGCCAAAGGCAATTTCTTCGTGCACTTGGGACTCGCGATACTTATAAATAAGTGCCAGCAGCAGTAACGGGAAAGCGATAGCATACAGCGAAACCACAGCAGCGATGTGCCAGAAGAGGTTATGTCGAGCGGTAAAACAATGGATGGAGTAATCAGTTTTCAATAGAGAAATACACTCGCTTTCAGCTTCGGAAAAACACGTCTTTACGCAAACGCCAGGCAGCGGTAGGATGTGTATAATCTTCTTGCACGTCATTGGGTACGATAAAAGAAGGAATAGGAATATGTTTCGATAGCATGATTTCTTCAAGCTTGATATTTTGTTCATTTTTTCGCTCATGAAAATCTCCATTCTGCTGATGTGCCGTTTCCTGAGAATGAGATATAGGAAGATTAGGATAACACTACCAATGTTGATTCCGATTGTTAGAGAAAACTCCACAAATGGATCCAGTCGAAGTGGCGGATGAATACAGCTCAAAGGTGCAAACTGCAAAATGTTTCCTTCGACAAGTTTCAGATATTTTTCCATGGTAACCAAGGTTATCGGCCAACGAACCCGCACCAGTGCTGAGAAAATTCCTGTAATAACTTGATGAAAACCAATCACGATCTTAAAGCAGGACATGATGACATCTGCGACAGTTCTATCATTAATCGAATGCTTTGTATCGCCCCAAAGAATCACCATGAACACTGCAAGAAACAGTACTACAACTCCAACAGATGAAAAAACTGCGACTGTAATTTTTGGACATTTCATGCAGGTATTAAATCGGAGGTAGTAGCCTGCAGTACAAGTTGCACACAAGGTGCCATGATATCCTTCGTGACACTTGGAGTCAATGCCACCTTTGCAGGATCCCGGATGAGGGCATTTTAGAGGAATAGGTAAAGTTCCCAAAAATTTTGAATAAGTTTGATTGTAGTCTGGACCAGGGGTGTGCACGTTGTCTAGAAATTGCCTATAAGACTCTTCTGAAGTTGCATTTAGCCATTTCCAGTAATAATTAGGAGCTAATACGGCTGTATCGTTGTTGCAAACAATTCCAAAGGATGGGCATGCCGAGCACGGACCAAAACGGTCTTTGCGGTAGAACGTGTTCAGGCACCAACAGGCACGATGACCAGCGGTTGCGTTAGAAAGGGTACCTGTTGAAAATACATAACACACACATGATAAATGCATTACTTATTACTAATCGAAAACGAAGGCCGTATAGGGGCCCGGGCTCATGGGTAGGGCAGAAGAAGCGAGGGCGCAGAAACGCGGTAGTCGGAGAGATGATTGAATGCGATATCAGCGGAAGAAACAGGGAAAACGAGTCTGAAGACGTGGAAAAGATGAAACATTTTTGCTTGTTACCACCAAAGAATTTTTAATTCGCTGGTGAAGCATTGGGCTATTTATTGTTCATTTAAAGAACGCTCGCTGCATTGTGGCCGGCAAAGTGGTTTTTATAACAAAATAAACGGTTCGCTCTAGGTTTCTATCGACATAGCCAGCCACCGTCTAATTGTTATATTATAATATTCTGGAACTTGAACTTGAACTTGAACTTTATTTTTATTTAAACACGGTAAATCTATCAGATAAAATAATAATAATAAAAATTACAATCTACTTTAATCTATATAAACATGATCTAAAAATTTAAGTAGTAGAAAAAGAGAGAATAAAGAAATTCTGCTTTACATAGATGCCGTGTGCGTTTTATCGATTCAGACGAAGAAATCGCGACAACCATTTCGAAAAGATTGAAGTGAGTTTGCTTGCCGCAATTTAGGGGACAAGCTGTTCCAGATAGCCGCACCATTATAGCTAAAGCTATTTTTCAGGAAATTGGTGCGGGGCAATGGAACAGCTAGTTTGTTTTCAGAGTTCCTTAAATTATAAGGTGGATCATATTTAGTGAAAAGAGAACCAAGATAGTCGGGCGCAAGACCATGTATAGATTTATAGACCATAATGGCCACTTGTATTTGTCGCTGAGTATCCAACCGTTTCCAGTTGAGTTGCTCAAAAAGAGGACCAGCGCTTGTGTCATAACTGGAGAAGGTTAGAATACGGGCAGCCCGATTTTGCAACTTTTGGAGCTTATTGGAAAGACTTTTGTTACAATGCCCCCAGACCTCGCTGCAGTAATTAAAATACGGTTGAACTAAGGCATTGCAAACGGACTCCAGCGGTTAACAAAAGGCCTACAACGTTTAATTGCTCCAATGCCCGATGCGATTTTCTTGGCTATTTTTTCAATGTGCATGAAAGGTTTTCGTCTATATGCACACACAGAGATTTAACCGAGCTAACTTGTTTAATTATGTCACCACCTATGATTAGTTTAGGGGAAGTATCGTAAGTACCTAACCTTTGCCGCGATCCAATTAACATGAACACAGTTTTGGATGAATTTAGAGTCAATTTGTTTGCAGTGAGCCATGTATTGACATTGGATAGGTCATGATTCATAACATCATTGATCGTTTCTATGTTGTTACTGGCAAAGGTCAGGTGAGTATCGTCGGCATACATACGTGCAACTGAATTAGACAGGCGATTGGGAAGATCATTTATGTATAAAATAAAAAGCAAAGGTCCTAGAATTGTTCCTTGCTGAATTCCACAAGTGAAAATTTGACTATTTGAGAGCGAACCATTTACGAAACACTGTTGATTGCGATTATCTAAATATGACCTAAACAATTCATAAGCGATACCGCGGATACCATATTCGAATAATTTGGACAGAAGAATTGTATGGTCAACGGTATCGAAAGCTTTTTTTAGATCGAGAAAAACTACTGCATTTACACTGCCTTTATCAATGTTGAAGGCCCAATTGTTTGTGGCCTCCAACAAAGGCAGTAACAGTTGAGTAGAGCGAACGAAAACCAGATTGTTGGCTGGAAATCAAATTGTCGGAAGAGGCTGCCATAACTCTATCTTTCGATAATTTTCGATATTGGGGAAGTTCATGATGCAAGAAAATTGAACACCACAATGGCAAAATAGTATTTAAAAAAATAGTTGATATAAAACCGTAGCTTTCCTTACAAACAACTATTTACGATTACTACTGTTAGACTAAAACTAATCCCACCGCTGATATTTCACCTCCAGTTAAATCTATAATACAGCAAATTCGAGGTTACGTTCAATTCAGTCTCACACATTTTTCATCAAAACACGTGAAGAGCGAACAACAGCTGAGGCCACTCTGCGTAACGAGGTTACCGTTGCCTTGCTCCGCACAAAAACGACCAATTAAGGACAAATATTTTAACGAACGTCTCTGGTAAGCTACAATCTTGGACAAAACTAGTTGAGACAAACAAATATTACACCCTATTGACTTACAAGTGAGTTAAAAATGTTTAATCCCCCTCTCCCCCTGCTCAATGTTGTCTCATGTGATTTACAATTCACTCGGCTTTGCTCTCTGGCAACACAAAAAATAGCTAACACTGAAATGGGGGAGGGAGGCGTTGGACAATAACAGCTGTGGTACCCAAATTGGTGGTAATTTGCAGAAGTGTCTCAACAGTTTTGTCCAAGATTGTAGGTTGATATAACAATTATTCCATGAGCCCGCGTTGGATATGAAGTGATAAAATAACCAACGAGCGCGTAGCGCGAGTTGGTTATAATCACTTCATATCCAACAAGGGCGAATGGAATAATTGTTTTAGTAAATTCTCAAACCGGGTTTTGCCGCCGATTTTTATTTCCACAATTTTACAAAGCGTAAAATAAAAACTTTGGCGCACTATTTTCCATATGACGTAAAACTCCGACTATTGGCTCATAGTCGGAGTTTTTTAGCCAATCAAACAGCTAGAAATGCAATAGTCGGAGCTGAGAATATACTAATATGCAATATTATCCTGATCACAACGTGAGCTTGGGCCGCCTGTGATTTGCATTACAATATGAAAACCATCATGGCGGCTATCGCGAATATGGTCTATTCGGTCAGAAAAATTGCACTACACCAAAAGAAAATAATCATAGCTAAGTATAAAAATTCTCTGGTCTTCACTCAGTCCTATATAACAATTATTCCATGAGCCCGCGTTGGATATGAAGTGATAAAATAACCAACGAGCGCGTAGCTCGAGTTGGTTATAATCACTTCATATCCAACAAGGGCGAATGGAATAATTGTTTTAGTAAATTCTCAAACCGGGTTTTGCCGCCGATTTTTATTTCCACAATTTTACAAAGCGTAAAATAAAAACTTTGGCGCACTATTTTCCATATGACGTAAAACTCCGACTATTGGCTCATAGTCGGAGTTTTTTAGCCAATCAAACAGCTAGAAATGCAATAGTCGGAGCTGAGAATATACTAATATGCAATATTATCCTGATCACAACGTGAGCTTGGGCCGCCTGTGATTTGCATTACAATATGAAAACCATCATGGCGGCTATCGCGAATATGGTCTATTCGGTCAGAAAAATTGCACTACACCAAAAGAAAATAATCATAGCTAAGTATAAAAATTCTCTGGTCTTCACTCAGTCCTATATAACAATTATTCCATGAGCCCGCGTTGGATATGAAGTGATAAAATAACCAACGAGCGCGTAGCTCGAGTTGGTTATAATCACTTCATATCCAACAAGGGCGAATGGAATAATTGTTTTAGTAAATTCTCAAACCGGGTTTTGCCGCCGATTTTTATTTCCACAATTTTACAAAGCGTCCGGAAAGAGCATACAACTTTAAATTTGGCGCACTATTTTCCATATGACGTAAAACTCCGACTATTGGCTCATAGTCGGAGTTTTTTAGCCAATCAAAAAGCTAGAAATGCAATAGTCGGAGCTGAGAATATACTAAAAGTAGTTATATGGCACTCCGACCATACTTGTTTATTTTTCTCTTAAAACTGACTTTTGGTCACTTCAAATTCAGAGGGCTTCAGCCGTTACTTTGTTTTGATGATTCGAGCAATTAAGAAAGAAGAAATTACCACGAGTTTGAAAACAACTTTATAGAACGAGAGTATTTATATTCGGGAAAGGCAATGACTCTTTTCGATCATTCATTCGCGGTCGGTTTAACGCACAATACCATTTAACATTAACACTTAATGAAATTAGGTTTGAAGAAGGATGCATAAGGTGATCATTGGGGCAAAAATTAAACGGTGTGCAATAATGTGGACTTTTATTCAGTCTCTATTCTTACCATAAGGACATGCGAGGCAGTCAGTTGCTCTTTTTCCAGGTTGTCTTTCTTTCGGTACATACGTTCCCACGCTACAAGATTTGCACTCAATTTGACCAATCTCATCTTGATAGAATCCGCCTTCAAAACAATGTCATCAATGGTTAGTTTACAGAGCGGGGTGAATAGGTTCGCGGATCAACGGATTTAGCCTTAAAAAGCACGCGGATTGCGGATTTCATCGAACAATTAAGCGGATTCGCGGATTTCGAAAATGCAGTGGATCACGGATTAGCTGATAATTTTAGCTCGGATTCCGGACTCTGCATGCCATGAAGTTCGGATCGTGGCCTTGGCGTATCTTCCGTTTGTCTCAGTGTTATCGTTTTGTCCATTTTCTGTTTGGACGAGACCCAAACCACCGCTTTACATTAGAACTGCCGCAAAAAGAAGCAAAGAGACGAAGCCTCTTGAAAAATTGCCGTCAAAAACAACATCTACCATCCTTTCGGTGAAACTGTTACACAGAAAGGTTTCAAGGAATGTGGATGCGGATTTGAACGAAAATAGTGGCGGATTGCCAGATTTGTCCAAAAAATAGCACGGATTGGCGGATTCGTGTACCCCTATTCAACCCCCTCTTTACAGTAAATGGTTTGAACCCAGGGGTAACAGTCGATCGTGTAGTTTGATCGTCCGGGTGAGGGTAATCCTGAGAAAGACTGTTGTCGGTGACAGTGACTGACGTTTCGACAACCTGAACGGAAGTCATCATCAGAGTCATGTGAAGATTTGTTTGTCAGTCGAATGTTATAAGTCTGGTTCGTGAAAACTGATAGGATAGTTTAGCTGTGATGTTATTGGCTGTAAGACTCGAGTAGTTGATGTCGTCGGCCGTGTTTTGTCCATGTCGTGAATTAGTCACGGTTTAATGGTGCTGGTAGTTGTTGACTACTGTTGAGGGGATTCTGTTCGAAGTGAGTAAACCAGCTTTCCAAAGTCAGTCGTTGAAAATAGTTAGTGCTGTAGGTCAAGCAGTAAGCAGAGTCCCAGTCGATATCGGAGAGAATGGCAGGAACTTCAACGCAAGACTAACTGAACACAACTGACGAGCGACGAGAAACTGTGACGTCAACAATCACATTGCTGAGAACCATCGACTTACGAACCACAATCACTGTATATTTTAGAAAGGGCCAACGGATAATTCAAAGGAACCAGATCCTGGTTGGACCTGATCAGCAAATGTAAAGACCGAAAACAACTAAACACAGGTAGTTCCCTGAATATTACGTCAGGCAGCGAGGAATGGATTAGCGTATGATGGAGCCCGGCATGCTCCTATGGCTCTGCCGTGTCACAGAGAGTCATCATCATCATCATCGTCATCATCATCATGTTTGCAATTCTTGCTGTCATCGTCATCATCATCATCATCATCATCGACGTTATTATTATTATTATTATTATTATTTATTACGTGCTTAAGCTTTGTACAGTTGTCTTTTACATTTTTAAAATCCATTGTGATTTGTGAACGTTACATCATATCACTACTCAAATTTCTCCTACCGTAGTCAATAGAGCAATAATACTCTTATCCGGTATGACTTGAAAACCGGCTCAATACTAACGCACATGTTTTCTTAATACCTGGGTGACATGAAAGGCAGGAACCTGTTCGGTCACTGTAATGACCAGTCGTACAGAACGTGCAGTTGTAACAGTGAGTTCCTCCGTACGAACAAGAACTACACGAAAAGCCAGCGTTTTGTATACTTTTAATGCTTGAGGGCTGAGTAGATATTACCAAATAGAAAGATGTGGAGGGAGCACATTTACTGAGGAAATAAAAAAAAAGACAACAACAGTTAGGCAGCCATTACTAATCTCGTCTCAGATCGAGACCTTTTTTTTTGCTTCTAACGAGAAATGTTAGTTGCCTGTTTTTGTATTTCCTTTAATTGGCAGTTTTCACTCTGAGCTGCTTTGAAAGTGATTTTTCTCGCTGCTTGAGAAATTTGCATACAAGACTTGAAATCCGATCCTACGTCCACATTAAGCCGGATAAATTTGAAAACGGCGTCTTCGTTTCGATAGCGGATAAAATGTTTTCTGTCCACATTATACCGTCTTCAAATTACACGCTACCTCGCAAGAAACTTTTAAATACATGCTAGAACATGCCCATATTGTCCGAGCAACGTTATTCGATTGTTTTGATATCAGCGTTTTCCAAAAGGCCCATTATCGGTGACCGAAAACGCCGTTTTACTGTGGACGGAATCGAGACGGAAAGCCAATCCGGAGAAAAAAAGTTGCGTTTTCGCGTGGACGTAGCTTCTCTGAGTTTAGCTTACACATGCATATTTGTTGAATTCTCGAAAGCATTTATTTCTTTTAGTGAGCCAGTGGCGTTTATTTATTCACTTACAATTGGTCAATTTTCATCTTTACTTGTTCTGGGCAAATTAAATTTCGAGCACTTAATTATGTGACCAAGTGTTTCCAGTTGTAGTCCGTGAAGCATGTGAATGTGACCAGAACGTGATCAAACTTTAAAGCGGCTAAATAATAATTCTTAAATCAGTTGCACATAAAGTTAATAAAGGGACATAAAACACCCCCGCCCAAAAACTGACAAACAAACAAAACAAAACAGGGGGGATCGCTTTCTTTCTGCGGCACTCCACTTACTCTCAGAAACTACTAGCTGGATATTTTTATAAAATCATGTGAATTGTTCCTGGGAGGTTGACTTTGGTGAGGTCAGTTGTGTTGATGGATCCAGTAATAATGAATATTTCAGTCGCAATTTTAATATTTTTACTCACATAATCGCGGTATATTTCCCTGGTGGAAACTCCTGAAGATTTTTACATGTCATTGAACTGCAAATGCAAAGGCCATGTCAGCGTAAAGTAGGCAGATGTCCATTCCAATCTTTCATGTGTTTACATTGCAGATCAGGAGAATTTTGGACGATCACAGCTGTTTCTTCCAAGGTAAACATTAAACAATTTTATGAACCGTTCGCTACTTTTGTTCATTAATGTTTATCAGTTTCATGATCATTTTACGTAGGCTACTCTCTACTTAGATCTCCAAAAGGAGAAGTTACTTGATTTATCATATAAACAGCAGTGAAATACCAGCTGCAGGTGAGCTTTCGCGCATGTTATCTTCACATGTGAAGATATCACCGTTGCAATGATTATGCAATAAAACACGCCTTTCGTGGTTAATTAAGTGCAAAGATTTGGAATTTCATTGTTGTTGATATATAAATAAATATATGGCCGCTTGGAGATACGAATTTCTCTTCTCGTGAACCCGTTTGAATATGTTGTTCATCTTTCTCCAAAGCTCACATACATACCTCCCGGTGTAGGCGGGAGTCTCCAAGTTTTTGATCAAATCTCTCGGTCTCCCGGTTAAGGCACCAAATTTCCCGAGAAATACCTGCCATGGCTTTTTTCATTAATTTAGTTGTTTTTGAGCTGCCAAGAAGGAAAATAGCTGTTTTGACCTTCCATCGGGCGACAAGGAAAATGTGCGTTTTTCACGTCATGTAGTGTTCACAAAAACTCTTCTCAACACATGCTTTATGTAGCATATTGGAAATGTCTAATTTGTAGACGTCTCCAGATTTTTGTACTCTGAAGGTTGGCAGGTATGCACATATCAACACTCGAAGAGAAATTTTGTATCTCAGCGCGGCCATGTAATCTTAGGCTCCCAAAAGTGAGTATTGCCCTTCAACTTACATTTTTGTCTTGTGCGTAAGTTCGTCAAAGACTCTAGGAGGTAGCAAACTGAGCGGGTTGTTAAACAGTGTTCTGAAAAAAATAAAATGTAAGTGAGCTAGAAGGTTAATAAAATGTAACGGTAAAAATGTTATTTTTCCTGACACACCCACACTGAGGGGCTCTTCGGGAGCTCGCTTGGAAGTGCACGTGGTTGGAGATCGAATTGGAATTTGGTACTTTACCTATGACGTTTAAACATTCCACATTGTATGCTCGATGACCATAAACAGATATGCGATGTTGCTGAACGTCTGTGTATTGGAACGTCGGTGAAATTACTACGATATATTTTTTGTTTGTACAATTTTTTTATTAGTATTATTTTATTATTATTATTGTAACCCACAGACAATACAATACTATACTTAAGTTCCTTACAATACAACACGAGCTATTTACAATACGCCACCTACATTGTTTATAATATATTTAGTACGCTATTTACAACATTAAGAACATTTTGCTCCAAACTTAAAGCAATTTGTGTTAGGCATCGCATCGATGGAGCAGGAAAGCGCTGAAGTAATTACCTATTTCAGGGGATTTAGAAAAGTATTCTTATGTGCATAAGATAGCGAGATAATTAAGTTCCTTTTTTATTTTTTTGTAATAAGAAGGCGTTCTAAACATTTCCACTTTTCCTGGTTTGTGTCACCTTCTTTTTGCTCCAAGAGAAAGGTCGATTTTAGATAGAGTTGAAAGGCTTCTACTTTAGGTAGACTTTTTTTTACTTTTACGGATCCAAATAAAATATCTGGCTAACAGAAAACAGTCCGGCGTCAGTCCTAAAGCAACAAAAATGTTTAGCGAGTAGTTTTGTGATAGAGTTTCCTGATTAAATATTGTAATTAATTAATTTTCTGGAAGTAATTAGGAAAGCTTTAAACATTGGGTTAATGAATAACAGAAAGAAGAAACTTTGGAGCAGGACAAGAAGAGGTGTGTTAGTTTTTCCGGTTCTTCTTTACAGAAAGAACAGTTTGGTTCATCTTGTACGCCAATTTTAGTTAAGAAATCATTAGTTGATATCCGTCTATGTAAAAGTTTGAATTGGAACTCAATGAGTTTCGTGTTTTTGGTGGATTGGAAGGCTAGTTGATAGGCTTCATTCCATTTAATGTATTTTATATCTTTAGTATTGCAATCATCAAACCTTTTCTGTTGAGTTTGAGTAGGAGGCGGAGATATTTTGGAAACCAGTTTTTTATACACGAGTGGGCTTGTTCTATGTGATTTCTCTATTTTTTCCGAAAACCTTTCGTATTCAGAGTCTTCCAAAATAAACTTCTTGTTGTGTATTTGCCAAAGGCGTTTAAGTGCAGATATAAGACGCCTGAGAGGACAAGTTTTAAGGCTGAATTTTTCCTGCAATTCAGGAAAAGATAAAAAGTTATTTGAATCATCTTTCAAATGTTTTACCTTTATTATACCTTCATAATGCCATTCAGGGTAGAAGATGGGTGAATTATCGATTCTGATCAGTGTATTGTGCCATAGTTTTGGTTGAGGAACTGATTCTCAGATATAATTCTATCTACAAAATTAGCTTCTGTCCAAATTCGTTGTCACAATTTCCTTGAAGAAGTTATCCTTAAGTCGAAGCATCTTTATGTCTTCAGTGTTGAGATTACTTGTAAAGATTATTGGACCTCCATGCGACTCTAACTCCACATCAAAAAAAAGTTTCTATTTTCCCTGATTCTCTTTGTCTAAATATTTTTTAACACATGTAGCTTTTAGGGATTTGCTAAAATAGTCAACGTCTATCATTTTAGGGCCGCCGCCTGGGTAATCGTTAATAATGACATTCCGTTTAATTTTATCTGTTTTTCCGCTCCAATGGAATGAAAAGAAACGTTTGTTTAGTTCTTTGATGGCTTTCTCATTTGAAAGAAGAGGAGATAATACAAAAACGATTTGAGAGGCGACTAGACTCTTTGGGGCTATTATTTTACCCATTAGAGAGAGTCTGCGGTATTTCCAACAGCTTAAGACAATCTTTATCTTTTCAAGTTTTTCGTTATAATTTAAAGTTGTAGTTTCTTCTGAAACAACTGAGAGCCAAACACCTAGGGCTTTTACCTTGTTTTTTGGCCACGTAAAGCTTCTTCCAGGGAGTATATTTTTCCCCAAAGAAAAAATCATTTACTCAAAGATGTTCACTGGGTGTTCACTGAGTTTGCCAGGATTTAGGTAACAATTAAAGATGAGCTGTAAGTTCATATAGTTGTATTTATTGTTGCCAACTTCATCGCGCTCCTCATTACAACTGCCATGATTCGCTGAAGGCGCAATCTTTAAAGGAAACTGGGCATTGATACCTTTCTCTTCATCATTTCTGACAAAAAATGCAGTGTAGTCGGTAATGTGAATATTTTAAGCAGAGTGTAATAAAAAAATAAAATCCGGTGACTCGCTGGTATTTATCAAGCTGAAGGATTCCATTTCGGTATTTTAACTAGGAAATTCTATTCCTTCAAAGAGCATTTAGGTTTTATATCTTGGAGTGTTTATTACAGGGATAACTTCTCACTAACCGAGCGCGAAGGATTTGCTGGGGAATATTAGGTTGCTGGAGCAATGACGACGGCGACGGAATGCATATCGTAGCTAAGTTTCATGGTAATCGTTGGAGCAGAAATGCGGAAATCTTATGGACGGGAGGGCCCAGTAAAACGACAATATTGTTAAAACTGTTTTGCATCAGTTAAATCGAATTTAATAATATTATTACTGAATGATAGGAAAAAGTTGTCCCAAAGTTCTGTTGCCATCGCGCCAAAGTTTGGCAATGATGAGTTCGCTTGGAATAACTGCGGATCCACTTTACGCTCCTATTCGCCCGAGGTTGTACGTGGAAAAAAGCGGAAGAAATGACTGGGGACCAATATTTCCCAGCGCGGCCAGCGAAAGATAGGGCAGTGTTTATTCAGTTCTGTTAAAACGGCGCACTTTCAGGGGCCTGAATTCAATGGGCATTCACCGTTACGTGTTTTGATGCCGCAAGCAACTCAGAAAGAACAAGGCACTACGATTTTGAAAACAAATTTATTAATTTAGAGTGTTAATACGTTTTTTCGCAGTTCTAGATGCAATTTTAAATTTACCAACTTCTATGACAACGGTCCACATGGAAAATTCAGACCAACAAAGAACCAATCAGAATGCTCGGATTTTCTTCAAGAAATGAAATGAAATAGGTTCCCAATAATGCTAGCATTTGTCAAATATTCATCTTACAGTGATTGGAGAGTTCTGATCCCATAAAACGCCTTCTGTCCGACAGACTTGATCCTATTGTTGTGGAGAAACCTGAAACAGCACAATGTTTTATTAAGATCAAAATATGTATAATGCCAACACGTTCATACACCTATATTAATTTAAGAAAGCTATTTGTTAGACTTCCAAAAGGGACCGAAAATTTTTCGTCAAAAAGGCCCTTTTCGTGAACTTTTTTCAAAAGTATTGAATAAACGTTTTAGTGGGTTCAATTTTTTTATGAAATCAGTGTATGTTTGGAAATGCCACCCTCTCAAACACGTTGTCACAAAAGATCAAACTCGCTAGAAGGAAATTCAAAGTTTTCGTCAAAAATTTATGACAAGATAATAAATTAATGATGAATCAAATGCCGTCATTTCACTTACAGGAGTTCAAGAGGCGTTTGATAAAAGGCGTTATTAGGAATTGCTGTTAAATTGTTGTTAGCGAGCATCCTGTGAAAAAAAGTAAACAAAAATACCGGAGTATAATGTCATCACTGACGAATGATCTGCATTACAATATAACAGGCTTGCATGTTCAACCATTTAGTATTTCCCATAGGCACCCTTGGACTTGGGGGTGATGAAACCTCCATTGCAGCAAGAATGCACCATGCCAATTATCAAGCCTCAATTTTCCAAATATGTCCGTTTTTTAACGTCGACGTCTGATTTATTTCGGCCGTAGAATCTTTCTTTCTGCGCATGCCAGTATTTTTTAATGAAGGCAAATTATTAATAACCAGGCTTGGCTAAGTATATATTAAGCTATTTGCCAATAAAGGTCAAATTTAGGGTATTTTTTACCTCTTTTGGCGTTGCCACGGCAACAAATTTTTGCGTAACAGAGGTATCAATTTGTTCACTTGTAAAACATACACAATTTTGTACCGGGAGTTTTTCTCCGGCTTCATTGGTGTGGCTGCAGTGGAATGCATAACACGCGGGAGTGTCTAAACCATTATCAGTTATCTTTTAAAAGTTGCATGCCCTGGAGCTAGCTGGATGTACATTGACGTCCACTATAAACAATATTTACATTTACTTTTTTTTACGTTAATATTTTAGTAAAGGATTTCGGTTTTTCATTTTACCAGAACACTATTTATTTTTGTCGTAAGCTATCATATGATCACAGTGTTACTTACAATGTTCTTAGACTCCCAATCCCGGAAAACGTATATGCGTTGATATATGAAATGTTGTTAAAGTTTAATAACCTTAAAAATACAAGCAAAAGTAAACGCTAAATTAAATTCCGTTTTCGGAAGAATCTTAGTGAAGACACCTAGCTGTGTATATCAAGATGAAGGCCACATGATGAAACAAAGATAATCAAAATGGCCCAAAACATGTTGCACTGAAATATTCATTCGAAGCTCAAATTTCACGTGAAAGCAAACTCACAGTCAACAACAGTAAGTAAGCAAATGAATGAATGGATGGACGGATTGATGAATGGATGTCTCAGTTCAGATGTTCAGAGAGGACATTTTCTTCAATGACGTCATGGCTGTCCTCGACGTACGGTAAGTACACTGTACATTATGTGAAGAATGCTGTGTAACATACAAATGCAGTGTAAATCAAATCGCCTTTGTTTAACGAGGGTATTGGAATTTAAAAGTGGTGGTTCTTGCGGAGGGAGAAAAACCGAGTACTCGTAGAAGGATTTGTATAACTGATAAGTACACCCCATATTTTTCAATATTTTTTTTTAAAAAATCGATGAAGTGTAAAAATTGACTTGGTCCTTCATTTCCAGCCCCCTGCCCCTATCTATGTTTTAGCTCCTCTTTTTAGACATTCGATGACATCAAACAACATTCACGAGGGCCGAAAAGGGGATATTTTGGCAGAGTTTAGGGAAATACAATTAATAGCGGTGATAAATATGGCGTAAAAACTGCAACTCCAGATCAAATATTTTTTTTCTAATATTGTAGTTCGGTAAAATAGTTACTTACAACTCTGATAAGTTCTTACAGCCAGAAAATGCCTTGTCTGCTATGAACTGTATTTTGTTGAATGATAAGTCACTAAAAATAGATAAACGTAGAGTTATATGTTATTGGTAATCAGGAAGACAACCGACAACTTAAAGAAAATCATATTAGAGAATACTGTTTCCCCTTACTCTTTGAATAATCATTAAAGTACATTTCGAAGAAGCGTCCCTCTAGGCAGGCTTTACAACTTTCTTATATTTTAATTTACTTATCACTTCTTTCCAAAGTTTAATTTATGGAAGTTATAAAAACTGAGGATTACGGTGTTATCGGAAGGTAATAATTCCTAGCAGCCTGTATCTTTGGTAACGGATCCTGTCGGATTTACGAGAAGGATTTCTTTGTTGAACTAATAAACAATAACGTCGAATTATTCATTAGTGGGCGCCTTTGACTGGTTGAACAGACTTCTGGAAGATGTGCAAGAAAGAACAACAGAAGACGAGCGAACAGCGTCACTAAATTACTCAGTGTTTGTTGATCACTGATATTGTGTGTTAAATCCTCCAGTCTAAAGAATCATAGAATTAAAATTATAATAAAATATTATTTTTTTACATAAGAAGTCTTTGTTTTTTTAGTACCGTCACAAAGCGTCCAACATCAAATTCTGGAGAAGGGGCGACATCGTTAAGGTAGGAATTACTATCCTACTAATTATTTTCAAGTGATCACCAGAAAAAAATTACTTACATGGAAAGTATTGAGAAATTCTGACAGACATCCTGCGGTACCTCTTCTATGTCATTTTCAGCCAGTGATCTATGTTGCAGATGAAGAAGAACAACCACAACAACAACATTTCCAAGATAACTTGCAAAAAACCGTGTCAGGGATTCCTGTTTTTCGAACTATCTCCCGCTATGACCTCTTTCGTGAAACGCCTCGGTAAATTTTCGATACCTAAACTTGACAGGGAAATTGAAAAGCAAAAGATCGGAATATTGAAAAAGCCTAACACCGTTTTGAAGATCAATACCTTGTGATTGATATTATGCAGTAGTTTGGATCGTGTGGCTGAATTCGCTAGAAGCCAAATCAGTCGTTTTAGGTTTCCGGACCATTTTTAGTTTACAGTTAAATAAGGAGTGAAGCAAAACAATTTTTTATCGGATAGAAAAAGTTATAAGTTTTCTAGCGATATATTGTTTGCTGTGATTAAAGTAAAAAAAAACAACGCGCTGAGAATTTATTTTTCGAAGGATAACCGCGAACGTCTATGGTAACCTTAAATTTGCCGTTCTTATCATGGAATTTCAACTTACAGATCATACAGATTCTTGATTTCAGGCCGGGTTATATTCTTGATGCTATTGTAGTCTAAATTCCTGCAAAAAAGAACAAATTCAAGTCAATAGGAATTGACATGTGATAAAACATAAATAATCGTTGGGTGCTATACAGATCCAATTCGCCACAAAATAACCCCAATAGCAGCATATATAGCTCTAGGTTGCTAAAGCAATTTTTAATCGATCTAAAAACTAAAAGCATTTATATTTTCTATTAATAAAACTTACAAAAGCGTGAGTCTTGCAATACCCTTTAAATCTGGAATCGCCGTTAATCGGTTCCCGTTTAGGCGCCTGAGATCAATGGCAATAAAAAGAATTAGTCTAAATCAAACCATTCCTTCAACATTGCTCATAGTATGAACATTTAGTGACGGGTAGAAAAGACTTTTATAATTGTGAAAATAGGTAGCTATATATGAGTTAAGTGGGAGGCGCGGTGGCCTAATGATGTAACTTTTAGACCCATTTTATGCGCTAAACACCAGATTGAGCGGGCTGGATTCGATCCCTGGCCGAGACATTGCCTTGTGCTTTTTGGCAAGATACGTTACTCTAATAGCGCCTCTCTTCAGCCATGTTTATAATATGTACCGGCGACGTAAATGCTGTGGGTAACCCTATGATGGAATAGCATCTCATCCTATTGGCTTCAGGCTAAGGACACCGGAATAACCTCGTTCCACCCGGATGGTACTCTGGCTTAAACGTTATATTTAACCTTTATTTAAGACTTACAATGAAGTCAGGCGACGAAGGCGACGGAATGTTCCATCAGCTATTGATGACAAATTGTTCCACTTGAGGTTTCTGTGTTAAGTTATTGTTGAAGAAAAATGAAAGATATCAAAAACACCTATACATGATACATTGCTAAAACAGTAGAGGAGCTTTCAAAATTGGCTATTTCTGCTGTATTAAGCTAAACAAAGGCAATAAAAACTTATGAAATGCCCTTTGCTCAATATGATAAGAATGTAGCACGTACGCCCGACAAACGACGCACGTTCCTAATAACTTCCATTGTTTTGAAACAAATATCCTGGAACTTTGCACTAAGATAGAACTTTTTATTCTCTAAAATCTTGGCATTTTTTGGCGATAAAATGACATCAAAAAGTTGGCGCGAAAATGTGGTTTTTGTATTATATGGGATATCTAATGAAACAATTTTGTAACTTTTCGCAAGGATCTCAAAACCGGAAAAAAAAAAAATATATATCTATCTAATAAAAGTTACAACGTTTTAAACTTTGGATATTGTGCTATTGTTAGCAACAAAATGGCGGGAGATTCAAATTTCAAAATACCATATAAAACAAAACACGATGGATTTTAGAAAATAGCAAGTTCTATCTGACCGCAAAGTTTCAGGATAATTGATTTAAAATCTCTGGAAAATCTAGGAGCGTGCATCTTTTTGTGTTTTTTGTGCCCACCATGACGAGAAAAACGATGATCGCGTATTTATATCACCATATTATACCATACTTGTTTTTAACCGGTCTTAGGAATCGAGCTGCCTGTGAACAATTTGAATCCTAAACAATGCAATTATTTTCAAGAATTTATAAAATGAAACAACAAGTTTCGTATTGTTTGACAACCTCCTTATTATTAAACAGTGTGAAACATAATCGGTTTGCATGTATTATTAATCTTACAGCCCCGCCAGACTACTAGAGAGTCCATCCAAGGTCGCTGGATGTAGAAATTCCACATAATTGTATTGCATGTCTCTGCAAAACAAATAATCTTGGTGAAGGCATCAGTTAACCTTTGATTAACGTAACTGCTTCATGGAAACCACTTTCATAGCTCGGCCGTATTTGCAGTTTATGATAATTATGTTAAACATTTAAATACTTACAGGATAACCAAGTTCTTCATTCCCGCAAAAGCTTCATTTTCAATGCGTTTAATGTTGCAAGCGTTCATGGATCTAGGTATAATCGACATAATATGTTATAAGTGTTAACTGCCTGCGTCATTCGAAATGTGATTGAATGGTCAAAGCCCCATGTTGTTTGTAGCAAATTTTAAGCCATCAGAGACGCGAGCGCTTGGGTAATTTCCCACAGTTGTTAGCGCGCGTTTGGCAGAAACACGTGTGCTAGCGATTATAGTAGTCGAAATTATTTGGTCGCTAGTTTGTTGCGAAATGGATTAGTTTCTTTGGATTCTGTAAGATTTTAGCTGGACCGGTCCATTACCCTCGTCGCTGGGCAAAGGTAATTGGTATTGATAATGTGAATTGGCTCTCGAATCATTACGGTGGCCAATTCACATGGAGGTTGACATGACAAGCTGGTAAGCACAATGGGTGAGACCACCCCCCCCCTTTGAAAAATCCTGGCTATACGCCCATGGTGTCGGCTCCATTGAATCCAATACCAATTGCAGGACCTTTCAAATAGAATCCCCCACAATGTGAGCACAGTGTTGAGTCCGTAAAGGTACCAAGACGACAGGCATAAACACAACATGCTTTAATGCGATCGATTCATACAGCTAGAACCAACGACAACACGAACAACTCTCCCCCATCGCTACTGCCGGTCAGCGGTCAGTTAGGACTTCATGTTACTACATACAGTTACTGACAACTGAAATTGCTCCGGCGCAACTAATTCTTTGTTTTCCCCTTATAATTGTGACTTGTTTTAGACGTGGATAAATGCGTTAGAGAGTAGTTGAAAACCACAATGAAATATAACTTACAAAGTTTCCATGCTGTCCAAACTAGTTAAAGCTTTTGCAGCGAGCGTCGGGCCGAGAGGATTGTCAGCAACGTCCCTGCTCGACGCAAGTAACGGTAATTAAAAAAGTAACATGATTCAAAGTAACCTTAATAGCATCATTAAACAGTAGTAATTAGGAAACATACACCCGAACAAAAGAAGCAACTGGCATTGGTGCAGAGAACACAAACCGCTGGGTGCATGACGGCGAGAGATAAAACTCTAGTCTCTATTCTGAAAGCGGATCTCCCGACACCAAAATCCAACATCTAAATGGAATGTTGGAATTTGGGACCACTGTATTACACTCGCTATTAACTATCACTTTTGGGAATAGCAGAGGCAAGATGGACTGGGGCCGGAAATCGGAAGCTAGCCAGTGCAGTTTTATAGTCAGACAGGCAGGACGACCACCACCACGCATTTGTTGGGTTGAATGTCAAGAAACGAATATATTTTGTACCGCTTCGCTAATGACACTGGAGTATCTGCCTCGTCCACAGTCCCCGCGCAATAGTAAAAGAGAAAAAAGGGCACAGGGAATCATGGGGAGGAGAGGAAGCGCTCCTCACTGGCTGGCAGCTTCCGCTCGCGCTTTCTTGCTAACTCCCAGTCTCTCTCAATCACTCTTTGCGATAAGAAAAGAAAAGCATGTGGAGGAGGCAGCTAGAGTATGTTTTTTTATGTATGATTCGTGTTAACTGTAAAAGTATTTTAGGCGTGTTTGCAGGCATGATGAATCCCTCGGGGTTACTAGGCTATTGAAGATTTTGTAAATTACACAAGAGCCATTCCAAGGCATCTCTTTCAACTTTGATTTTTTTTCAATGCTGTAATTTCTTTATGTTAGTTATGTAAATGCTCGCTACATCAGTGAACGAGATACCCGCCCCTGGTGCCTTGTTTGTGTTTATTGATATCAGTTACAAAATATTTTATAATCGTTTCAGGCCTAGGGTGATTAGAGTATTAGAGATCTTTGCAACCCGCTCCTGGGATGAAAGCAAATCAGCAAAAAAACTTTGAACTCGCCAATTGTCTATCATCAAAGCCTACAAGGAACAGTTGAAGTGCCAACGCACAATGTCTTTTTTTGTACTTGCTGATCTAAATCCGGGGGCGGGGTTGATACGCATATTAAAGGAGGGAATGCTCGTCGGAAATTTTAAATTAAACCCCCAAAGGAGACCGATCTGGAAGTGGCCCAAGCTCTTTTGACCCCTAAAAGAGAATTAAAATGTACGTATTAAATATATATTTTTATATTTATTCGCGTGCAACGTCATAAACGAGACCTCCGCGGCTACATATAATGGCGTTTTGCCCAGAACACCCTAAGTAAGACCAAATTTCCGAAATTTACACCCCTAAGGGAGACGACGAGCATCCTCGCCCTTTCATATGCGAGTACCCCCGGGATCTAAATGACCTTGTTGGAAGAAAACAAACACTGGCAGAAAAAAGACAATGGGGAGACATGGATTGTTGATTTGAACAGTAATAGTGAAAGATAATGCAGCTTTTGCGAAGGAAACAGCTTGACCATTGGAGGTACACTTCTTAAGCACAGAAACATGCACAACATTACTTGGAAATCAGCCAATGGGAGAACTGCGATCCACATTGGCCATTTTTAATCAACAAGCATACGTCATGGGACTCACAAATCAGAAAGCATTTTCTTTCCTCCGATGATCGTTTTTAGGTCCTCCAATGAAAGTTTATTCGTTACCATTTCACTGAAATAAACGCACCACAGGTTAACAACTAATTTATGAGGTGATATTCATTTTATTTTAGAGTTTGTTATATCGATAGTATCTAAATAAAATGCACCCAGAATCAAGAAAAAGAGCCAAACTTAGTAAACAAACAAATTGATTGCTATGCCGTGCAACTGTCCCCTTCGTGAATAACTTTTAAGCATAAAACCGTTATGGCAACACGTTGGAAACGTTCAGCTAACTTTTCAGTTTTATATATTTTTATTATTCTTCTATCCTTTATTTTTAACGAATTCTTGGTTTTCACGTGACGTCAGAGAAAACTAAAATTAAAACTTTTGAGTTTTCAACTTCATCAGGTAAAAGCCATTTTTAAACATATATCTGCTGGCCTGTTCTCAGCTCGTTAGACGGCTTTGTTTTGAAAATAGAACATTTTGAATTTCAGATTTTTCACAATGTGTGACATCGGCATTGTTTCTTTACGTGCGCGAAAATATCGATTCGCCTTATGTTTTCGAGTTCTAAGTAGCCGATATGTTGAGGGAAGTGTTTATGCGAATGTCTTTAAGTTTAACAACGAGAGGAAACGTTTTGAGAGAGCCAAAGTAAGCTCCAGGTGTTTCCTCTGGTTTACTTATTACTCTTCAACGATATTTCAATTTCTTGACTCAATTTATTGAATGGTAGAGGGGGTAAGTTTCTAAAGAAACTGTGGTGCTGCGTCGGTGGTGAAGGGCTAACGCTCGAAACGTCAGCAATTGAATCTCTTTACGGTGGCCAATTGACATTATCAACCCAGTTGATAAAACCAAATTATATTATTGAATGGTAAGCGATTTCATTTCTTGCGTGCGTGAAATTTGCGTGATACTTGAGTGAAGTGAAAACCACCAATATATGTCATGATGGTTTTCATCAGATAACTTTAAGTTCTTCTGCTTGCTTTACTTTGTTTTTTGTCTGTTTTAATAATTTTATGGCT
The DNA here is from genome assembly GCA_947652115.1 of Blastomussa wellsi. Classification (NCBI taxonomy): domain Eukaryota; kingdom Metazoa; phylum Cnidaria; class Anthozoa; order Scleractinia; family Plerogyridae; genus Blastomussa; species Blastomussa wellsi. The sequence continues at coordinate 1,506,933 of OX393563.1, forward strand.
TTTAATCTGCATGTTGATATATTTTGTAGATGCAATAAATTTACTTCTCTATTATTCATTAGCCCATTAGCCCTAAATCATACAAATATGAAATATTGGTGTCCATCTGAAGATGCCAGCTAAGCAACTTTTATATAAATGCCCCTACATGGTCGCTATATTTTGGTCGTTATTTCACTTACATTTGGGTCACATTGTCTGGGAGAAAAAATCCTCCTTTGATATAGTTGCCGTTGAGAATGCTTCAACAAAAACAAAAACAGAAAACTAATATTTTTTCTTCTACAATACATTACATAGAAAGATAGGACCCATTACCTGCTGGTGATTGCAGCAGTATATAATCAGAATATAAGATGTCTGAGGTGATACTCGCCCAGATTACGTGTTAATCGTCAGCAAATGATTAATGGTTTACTTACATAACTTTCAGTGACGTCAAATTCCGAAACGTGTATTGTGGGATCCTTGTCAAAGAATTCCGTGAAATGTCACTGAAAAAAAAAATTCTGTGTTCATAAGTTTAAAGACAACACTTAGTTCTATCAGGTTATGCCGTTGCAACGGTAGCCATAAATACCACCAAACATCCTGGCCAATGATTGGGAAATTGATCGATACCATTACGGTAGTGAAAACTGATAAAGAGCGGTAGTATGACCTATGAAAGTATAAGAGCTGTACAGTTCTGGAAGCCTTAATGCAAGGCTGATACTGATGGTGTGTTAAAGTCTATTCCTCAACAACAGTCACTAATTCTATCCATCGTTCCAGTTATAACGTAAGTCCGTATTGGTTTGGTGGCGTGCTTTCCCTAGGCATGCGGGGAAGTTCTTATGACCAATTTAATGTGCTTGGATTTCTTGCAGCTTGCCATGTCGTCTTGATCATATTTCAAGGTTGTTAGCTCTTTTTTGTCATCAGAATTGTAGCTCTTGTATCTTGTGTAGGTCCGACCAGGACACGTACTGTGTCAGTTTTTAGGCCTATGTAAGTTACTCAGTTATACAAGTTTAATGTTTTGAAATATTCATTATAAAGAAAGAAATTAGATATATACTACGAAAGGGAACCATCGTACTGGAGTTTTAAATTGTACTTCGCGGTAATCCAAAATTGTTGCACTTTTCACCTGCACTAGTCTTTTTGGCTATTAATTCTGTCTCCCATTAATCATGAACAAATTAAGACTGAAGAATTTTTTTTTATTAAAATTATGTAAATATGTGGTAAATAAACATTGAAATGAAGTAATTAGACAAACATTACAAACCCGGCTCTACCGGCAATGTGACCTTTTGTCAACTTTTTAAAACCAGTTCTAAGCTATTACATTAGTTGCAAAAAAAGTCGGACGATTTTAATTTCAGACGAAAAATAAAGTGCGTCGAAAATGAGAGCGTCCACTTCAGAGCAGTATAAAACTTTTAAGTACGTATTATCTTGGGCGACGCTAATATATATGGCAGAGCAATAACTTTGATCACGCTTTGCTCGTTTGATCACTGGAAACTGAGGCACCTTTTATGAAAAGCATAATGGCGATATATTCCACTCTGTAGTGCTATCATTAGTACAGATGTTTTCGTAGATAGGCCTCATTTTTTCCCCTTTAATGTAGTTTCAAAGTTCTTAATTACTTATTACATAATACATAATTTTTCTTCTAAATTAGTGTAAAGTGCTATACTTACCACCTTCGGTGGAGAGAAATTAATACAGTTCTACTCAATTTCATTCGATTCAACTTTTTCTTTTAACAATATTTAGACCATTTAATGTGTACCAATTTTGAAAGAGTCTTCCCTGGTTTTGAAAGTACACTTTGTAAAAATGCCGAGCATTGATGTTCTGATTCCCGTATTTACCAGTTTTCTAGCTTGTTAATGGTCCTTTAGAATTAGATTGTGCATTGCATTAGTAATGACTTAACATTCTTGACATCCACTTACACTCTCCGAAGTGACGTTAGATTTCTGAAGCAATGTTCATTTATGGATCTTACCAGAGGATTATCTGAAAGATCGCTGAGAAGAAAATAAATGAAAATTTTTACCTTATTTTAATTAAAAAAAAACACATATTCACCGGGCAAGAGAGCAAAAAGTCTACTAGTACTGTGGTAGTGAGTGTGAAGTAACAAGAAGGAAGCTACTCCATCGCAGATGATGCTCTGCACTTGGCCAGGCTACCTGACTAAATTGCCACAACATGGGTCCCTTTCATGAACGGTCGATGGCATGTTAAGGGCGGCTAACAACTTTCTTTTACAGCTAGGCCAGTGACATGGATGTAAAAAATTAGGTAGTCTCGTAAAGCACCGTGAACCGCGTTAGATCAAAGTGACGGCAAACACTGTTACCATGGTAGCGTCAAAAGAGGTGAAAGATACCATACATTTGAACTTTTCAGGCCGATGAATTTAAAACTAGGTGGTGAAAGTTTTTAATGCTGGTATATTCTTTGTTTAATTTAATAGGCTCAGAGCCATCTTACATTTATGAAAAAATACGGTAGCTCTAAACTCTACTGACGTGATGTTTTCTAAGATATTGGCCAAAAACTTTTTATGATAATTAGACAAAATATGCTACAATCCAACAGATTCAGGCGAGTCAAATACAGTATGTTGCCCTATTTCCCGGACACCCCTATTTCCGGGCACTTCAACTTAACGATTCCGTATCTCGTTGAAACAATAAAACAAATCCGATGGATATATTCCGAAGATTTATCGACTAGTCAGCTTTCGCCCCGTCGTCCAGTCCAGTATCTAATAAATCAGTCGCCAGTCTTCCTCGCCTTACCGTGATACAAATCAAATATGTCGGCTTGAGTGGTTTCAAAACATTGATGACTAAATAATGGCTAAATAATTAATCGAAAGAAAAAGCTTTCAATTTCGGACAAAAAGTAATCTTTTAAATGAATGTTTCTTTAGTCAACTTTTACAAGATATATTTTGCCACGAGGGAGAAAAATGTTCCCAAGAAAAGCGGAGTATTTATCTCATAACGATCGTCCGAAAATAATGCTGTCCGGAAATAGGGCATCCAACTCGACGAACTCTTTCCAAAATTACGAAACAAACCAAAGAGCTTCTGGCAATGAAACTTTATCACCTACTTACCAGAAGTGTAAGCTAACTTGTGGGTGAATTCAGCTTGTTTGTTTTGTTTTGATGTAAGATATTATGGTTTATGCAAAAAAGTGTCTGGAAATAGGGCAACATACTGTACAGCGTATTCAGTTTTTAACCTATTTTGTCATCCCCCTGGCCACACATTTTGACGTTAAATGGGTCTCAATTTGTTCATTGGTAACTCCCACACAAATTTGTACCAGAGATTTTTCTTCAGCACTATTGGTGTAGCTGCAAAAGAGTCCATATGAGCCACCCTAGCTTGTTTACTAGTAATCGCATCGACTGCTCACGGAAAGGAAATCAGCATTGATCTTACCACCTGCTGTCTATTGACGAGAACAGGTACTTTTATAATAAATTGTCTTGTCCGAGGACACAACACAATTATCTCAGATAGCGAATCATAATAGCATAAAATTCGGAGACATATGTTTAAAAAATCTAGATGATCTGAACGCTACTTACAGTGCCACTGTATTGAAAGGGATCCTGCCGCATGGAATCTTCTCTATGCCAACACATTTAACAATAAGCTGCTTCCCAAACGAACGGCAGGAGCATTTCGGTGGACAAACTCTTTCGTAGGACATTGCAAACCACAAAGTTAATAAAAGCAAATTCAAGCTGGTGTTCATTTCGGAACCTTTTGTCTATTTCTGTTAAAGATGGAAACAGCTACTTTAGAACGCGTATTTATATATGCATACACATTAGCAAACAGGCAAACCAGTGTTTCTCCAAGTAAAATTATGGTTGAAATATAATTGAAGATACTTCCAATCAGTTGAGATATATTATTTTACTGGCCTTCGCGAGACTGAAAACTGCTAATTTACAAATGCTTCAGGGTGGCTAAGGACATTTATGAAAAGGAAAAAAGGCAAAAAAGTATTGGACCTCTCAGTTCTGTAAACTTTCATGAAGTTCTATTGAAATGAAATGTCGTAACTCTCTCTTAGATAGTTTTTCGAATTAAGAAATACAATGTGACGACTATCATATTAGGCTACTGTGTACCAGCTTTGAATAATTATTGTTGACGAGGCGTTGATCATATTTAATAAGAGGAGAAGAACCCAAGGGCAAACGTGGAAAATGAAAAAAGTTTCTTGGGCAGCCCTTTCCGTTCATCTTAAGTCATTTCCAGTTTAGCAATTACGTTTAAGTTAAAACTTTAATAGCACCAAGTGACCATGGGTGGGAAGGATCAGAATACTGCTCGATTGTTTCGTTTTGTGATATTTTCTCAGAATACTGCTCGATTGTTTCGTTTTGTGATATTTTCTCAGAATACTGCTCGATTGTTTCGTTTTGTGACATTTTCTAAGAATACTGCTCGATTGTTTCGTTTTGTGATATTTTCTCAGAATACTGCTCGATTGTTTTGTTTTGTGATATTTTCTCAGAATACTGCCCGATTGTTTCGTTTTGTGATATTTTCTCAGCGTACACTTTCTTAAAAAAACATTACTTTAAGATGATTTTTATTGAAACAAATCGCATCTCAAAATTTATCTAGTACCAACTTTTCCAACCTTTATTCAATGTTGACGATGTGGATCAACTTTGCGACGCTGTAGGTTATATAGCAATAAAGAGAAGCTCCTACTTACAAGAAACTAAGAATATTAAATGACCTAAGTTTAGTGAGCGCTATAAGGAAACGAATCGAGCCAGGCTTCACTTGGATGTTCCATCAAGTTCTCTTCTTCTGATCAATGCACTCATCATCATCATCATCATAAGTTTTAAAGCTTAGAGCTTGTACGTGGGGTCGTTTGAAAATAGTTACAATATAAGACAATGTTAAAATAGGGATACAAATTACTTCCAAAACTACCATGGTAAAAAGTAAAAGAATACATGAATGTTCAATTTCTAAAAAGAGAAATATTTAAATAGGTTCACGTATTTATATCTAAATAAATTAGCTACAAAAATAAGACATAAAATATTTAGAAGCATTTAAAATCCTGGTAGTGCCTTGGCAGGGACTGGACTGACTGGATGCTAACATCAAGTTCCTTAAAATAAAAATCCTTCTTGACTTTACGATAAAAATCAGTGTTCCAAAGGATAGCACTCCGTAGCTAATAGAGTTTTTAAGAAACTTCGAATTAAAACGCGGAACGGTTATATTATTACTCCTTATTTCGTCAAATACGAAAGAGCCGCGGGTGCTTCACCTACAAACACGCTATGACACGCTCTCAGAGGTTTTCACATTATTTACTTACTGATCACAGCCAATGTGGAATCACACCAACTCGCATTTAGCGATACTTTGCTTGATGGCGCGCCTTGCATTCAGACGCTAAACTGATAACTAGACAGAAGTTTTGTGCTCTTAAATGTCTTTTCGTAATGCAGTCAATAAGTATGGTGTGATATCTTATTACGTCAAAAGATACCATTAAATGTACATGCACTGATGATAAATTTCCTAGCTCGAAAGGGATTGACCATAAAAGGGTTAAAAGAGCACTTTTTCCTGGAGGAAAGTCAAGTCCATGTTATCGTTCGTTTAATTAATTTTCTCAATCGAAGTGGGTATACTTTATGTACCGCACAGATTACAAAATAAAATTAAAAATAACAAATAAAACAAATTCTTTCTTAACACTCTCGCTTTAGACAATTAAGTTTTAGTATTGTCTTGATATCATCCATCTTCATTCGAATCTTGATGCCTTATCACACAGCAGTAGCAATTTCGTTCGAGTCTGGAGTCGTGACTGATACAATCCGGGAGTCACTCGATCGACGGAGTGATAAGGTTGCTTTGCCACATTCGTGCTAAGTTTAATTTCAACTCTTCAGATCCATGTATCATCTTAAAAGATTTGCCCCTTCATCACTTATAAATTTCTGAGTCTTTGTTAGTCAGTAAGAAAAATGACTGCATCAGTTTTGTTTACCATATATTTCCTTCGCAAGTTATCTAGCATGCTACAGAGTGATAAGTAACCGATTATTTTAAATGCCTTGCATTATTTGCATCTTTTATTTAAAAACAATTCTGAAGAATATTAGCAAGTGATGACGTTTGTACAAAATTATGAAAGAAAAAAGTAACAGCAAACACAACATCTTTTTATCAGTATCGTGCATATATGCCGACACTGGCATGCGCCAAACGAGATTTTGTCCAATACAATGAAAGTCCAATCCAATGAAACGACAATCACTATGTTGTTTTGCAATGCTCATTTGTTAATTTCGAATTTCCGAAATGCCTCAGTAAATTTGGTCTAGTTCCTTTAGGTAATTCAATGGTTTTGTACTGCGCATCTCTCACTGCGCATAACAAAATGGTGGCCATAAAAAGGAATTTCTGCAGAAAGATCATTAAATGGGGTCGATCGAAGAGTAAACGTTATTGAACATGTCGGTAGGCAAGTTTTCTGGCCAAGTGGTAGTGTTAGTTGTTGAGTTCGACTTACCGAGGATGGCTGTTAAACTTGTAATGAACCCCTACATTGGCATTTAAGCTCCCACTCTATCATATAACGGCCTAATTGCCATATTTCGATGAAAATGCCTTAAAATATTTTCTTCGATGCTGTCTTCCACTTTTCAAGGGCCTTAAAACAGTATGACAGTTCGAAAACTCGCCCCAGTCAATGCAGGTCGTGTGCACATTCTGCGGCTCTAACGCCATAACGAGTACGGTGACCTCCATTTTTTATTTCATGATTTTAATGATAATAGTGTTTCTTTCAATAAGAAAAAAATTGCCAGAAATCTATCGCCAGTTTTCTGGAAATTGAACTAAATTGCATGGACTCAGCTGCAAAGGGCAGAACAGCGTATATCAAAAATAAGTCTATTTTGGAGCGTAAGTAAAAACAAAGGTGTTCAAAGACATTGTTTGGGTACAATGATTAATAGAGAATATGATGCTGCAAACTTTAAGGAAAATATGGAGCTTAGTTGTCTCGTTTTGGGTTATGCGCAGCTGTTGCCAGAGAAGCGTAAATAGACATATTCGTCAGCACTGTCACGTGGAAACGAACACCCTGACCCCCAATTTTTATTACGTTTTTATAATTTTCTTGACTTGTTGCAAACATGTGCCAAGTTTCAACGGAAATCTATGACGGGTTAATTACCTTAAGCTCAGGCGGCGGCAAACGAGGGTTGCGGACACATTGTTGCGGACACAAATGTTTCCCTCAAGTTTGCCCCCCGCGCGCAACATTGTTGCGGACACAAATTTTGTGAACGAGATACAAAAACTTTTTCCGATTTTATTCCGAAACATTCTGTTTCCGCCACAAATGTTTCCTCGTATGCTCGCACAAAGAAACGTCATCGGGAACAATGTGTCCTCGATTGCCATCACATTAAGTTTCGAACCAAGGTGTTATAGCATCGATACTGAAATACAAAACGCCGCATTAAAACTATCATTACTTTATTAAAGTTCTCGGAAAGTTAAAGCTATATAGAGGGCTGTTAGGATAGCTACTAACTATTGACATAGAAGACATCAGCTTCCATGCATACAAGAAGCCGTGAAGGTTAGCATTCGTTCTTTAATAGAAAAAGGTGACTCTCTTCTGATGAATATTGCAAACTTTAGCCCTGAGCACGGCTGAACGCAAGCTACATTTAAATTTAGGAGAGGTGACCTTTATTTTTTGGCGTGTAAAGGAGACCTCAAAATGATAGTTTAATAAGGAAGAAAAACCCCAAAGATGTGATGCTCAACGGAAACTTCAATTTGCTTAACGACACTGCTTTGTTCTCGCTGGCGTTTTGTTTGCGAACGGCGATGAACTGAACTTAAATTTGCAATAGTTTGGTCGTATCTTTACTTTTTATTCTTTTCAAGCTTTTCTAATTTTCCATTTAGTATTTTTAGAGAAAAAGGTGATAATATGTTTCTGTTTTGTTTGTTATTTTCTGATCCTAAAATGCAAGACCGCGCTCAATATCGATTTTAGCTAATCAAATTGGTGAATTCGCTGGTTTCCAGTCCACGTGAGACGCGGCCTTATAATAAAATAACTTAATGCTCCCAGCCCGCGAGAAACAAACGGAGAACAGGCCGGACAGCGCCACTAAACAGATCGCTCGTCTAGCTTGGTAATCATCTCTCCCCTGAAGCAGTGCCGGCCACAGTCCGCCTGTCCCCTGAGAGAAGTCCTTACTCCTCTTCAGAGCTGCCGGCCACAAAAATACTAAAATAATAATAATAAAATTAAATACTAGTTTTGCTTGTTTAAAAAGTATGGGTAATGTATATACCAGGCAAAAGAAAATCGATGAAGCCGAACGGTTCATATCCAGCCTGTAGCAGGTACATATTCGTTTTGTAGATATGAAAATTCACGCACATTGTCATTAACTACAGATAATTTATCTCCATATTTTATACTACTAGGTTTAATTATTCAAACACGATGATTTCAACCAAAAGGTATGTCCTACCTATTGCCCTGCTGCTCTGCGTCGTCAGTCGCAACAAGGGATTCCCTACAGGAATAGAATTTAAAAAGGTGAAATTCACAGGTGAGATTCCATTTCACTCTCATGTAAACACACCTATGAAATTTTTTTAAGAGAAACTGACATTTCTCTGCGAAAAAATTTCGCTTCGTTTTCTTTGTTATATTTCATTGTGACAGAGAGTCTGATACAAAGAATGTTACATTAATTTTTTTTATTAAAAAGGTGATTTTAAAGCTTAAGGGGGGTCTTCTTAACTACAGATTGAGAGCACTGAGTTGCTAAGGGATTTCGCAAGGCTGTATCTGGAGAACAACGATTTTGAACCTTTTTGTAGTGGTAAATGGTGAAAAACGCTTGCCTTGAAAAAAAATCAATATTGCGTGTGCGAAACTAGTGCTAGTCCCAAACTCGCGGGCTAAACTGAATTTGAAATACCAACTTGGAAGCAAAGAAGAATTCCAATTTGTTGTAGAAAGTCTGTAAATATCATGTTATGTCATTACTAGTACGACCGTAACACGATCAAAAGAAAACGCAGACTGTAGAATGCACCCTTCAGACCGAAGACATCGGAGCGCAGGCTGTACACCGCAGACTGAAGACCGCGGAATGCAGCCTGCAGACAACAAAAATAGATACAGTGGAGGAAATGGATGAGTACGCATTATAAAACAGCGGTCGAAACATGGTTATCTCTATGTCAGGAGATGTTACCGAATTTTAGATAACAGACGATAAGCTCCAAAACCTCGAACAAAGCGGATGCCAAAATCTGCATAGGTTATTTGAAATGTTGTCAATCTGAGCAGGCTGTTAAAATTAACAATGGATTTTAGCCTCGAATTTCATTTCCAAGGCTTTTTCTAATCAATAGTACTTGATGTATGCGGTCATTTTCATTCCCGCATCCAGGTCGCTTGCCCACGATGCGTTTCTATTCCTAAAATTTCCATTACACTTATGTCCAGGATTGAAAGCAGAAATTGTTCAGTTACTACTTTGAAGGGGTTATGTTTCATTTTCATATTACTTCGTATTTGACAGCATCATGCGTGTTTATCAATGAGGACACTTTGTGATGCTCGTCATAAGGACCTTGCATCTCATTTGCGGTCAATCTCCATTGCTAAGTTTATGCAAATCCACGCGAACCCACGAAAAATATCTGGCGCCTTCGAAATTAATTAATTGACCTCGAATTAATTGCTTTTCGTTGTCTCTGAATTACAAACGTCAGAAGTAATATTTACAGCAGAAACCGTGAATCTAATTTTGACAAATTTACCTGTTACTTTTTATTCAGCTGTTTAAAGTCAGTGCTTGCCTCAGACATTGCGACTTTCAATTCGAACTTCGGCGCTGTGAAATACGAAACTATTACGCTTTTCAATATGAATTTAGTTTCCATTTTTCAGCCTGTAATCTGCTGGACGTCTGCACAAGTCTGCAGTCTGTGTCTGTCGTAGCATGAAGCATCTGTCTGGTCACGTCATTGGTCAAATAAGGCCATTTGAAACTTTTGAAAGACTCTTCAATTATGGAACAAACCTGAGTTATTCGTAGCAGGTCTGGGTTTCAAAATATGGAGTTAAGCAACATTCCATAGCACCAAATTCATGGCAAATTAAGAAGGACGCCATGAGCAGTCCAATTTCTTGGAAAAAGAAAGTGAAATTTTGCAAATTAGAGCTTGAGGGGTATGTGTTTCATCTGAAATGATTTTTATTTTCACAGTTCCGCACGACGAAAATGCAAAGGTCGTAATTTCTCCGTGGCCTTTCCTTGCATTTGGAAAGTCTTTGAATGCCAGCCTGATATTTACTCCTGGTGAGCGGATGAAAAATTTATCTCAACCCAGTCATAATATCAAGTTTCTTTGTTGTCGAAATATTTTCATTGAAGTTTTTTGTGTTTACCTACGGTTCTGGTTATGGGTAGCTAAGGAATTCCAACGGGATGCAAGGTATCTGAACATCCCGAGAACCTTGTAGGCGAGTCAGTCTACTCAGTTGGATTTTATGTTCACTTTACTCACACCCCACCACCCTTTTCCAAGTCATGTATTCTTCGGCTTATTATTATTATTATTTTTTGCCATTCCCTATGCTGGGTGGGGTCTTTCTTTCTTTTCTTCATCTTTGTATAATTTGGATTGGATTGAACGGCCAGCCACATAGCCAAACTTATCCACCTTACTTATCCAACTTATCCAAACTTTACGGTGGCCAATTGACATTATCAACCCAGTTGATAAAACCAAATTATATTGTTATACTTCCCACCGACGCAGCACCACAGTTTCTTTAGAAACTTTTCCCCTCTATTCATTTGTTGTTATCGCTGCGACCACTACTCTCTTGCACTAGTATTCTTTATTCCACAGATTTCAGACCAGAAGACCGACAAGCTCCATCTTTCTGTACATAAAAACACACGACGCACAATTCCTTGATTCGCTCCGACGAAGGGCTAACGCTCGAAACGTCAGCTCTTGAATCTCTTTACGGTGGCCAATTGACATTATCAACCCAGTTGATAAAACCAAATTATATTATCCAAAGAAACTCTTCTTTGTATGTTGTCTACCATTTAATATTAAAAAAAATATAAATAAATTTGTTTTACTTGTTTTGCATAAAACTGAACCAGAATTTCGTCTCCAATAGCTGTTGACGTTTTGGCTGCCACTGCACAATGGGAAGTTAAATCTTTCCCAGAAGGCAACCTTTTAGCAAGAGGAAGAGTTAACCTGTGCATTAACTTCCCCGAACTCTGCACTTTACCTGCTGGTGGTGAGTTCATTAGTATAAAAGTAATATATAGATTTTGCCAAGCCTAAAAGCCTAAAAGCCTAAGCCTAAAAACGTCAACTCGAATTGCAGAATTTCCTCTAAGAATGACCATAAAAAGTTTAAAAATGTTACCAGAAGAAAAAAAATCGGAGCTGAGCCCGCGATCAATGAAAAAACCAATGCCTGGTCAGCGGTCAACTGAAAAAAACGTTATCTCGATGATTTCTAACCTGAGCCCGCGATCTCGTCATCAATCAAGCAATCAATCAATCCATCTTTATTTAAACACGAAATCTTATCATAAAAATGGTCTTCCTAGGAGTCGTGTAAAAAAATTACAAAGAACAAATTAACTATATCATCAGAATAACGCTACATTAACTAATAAACTAATTAACTAACCTTCAGTAAAAACCTATGTAATAAAAATTTCTCTAATATACAGTGCACTAAAAAATCATCTTTCCCAATTAGTGCGGTTTGAAACAGTTTTAAACTAGGTAGGTGTCTGATTTCCGATGGGATCTTGTTCCACAGGACAGACCCTCTGTAGTCCAGGCTACCTTTTGCGTATTCCGTTCTTGGTCTGGAGACATAGTAGTTTATCTCAGAGTTTCTAAGATTCTGTGCGTGTACGGTTGATGCGTTGGTAAAAATCCGCCTCAGGTACAATGGGGAAAGATTATAATGGATTTTATACATAATCACAGCCAGTTGTTTAAGTCTTTTATTTTCCAAACTTTCCCAGCCAAGCTCATCCAACAAAATACTTGAGCGAGTTTCGTAATTTGAAAAGGTAAGAATTCTGGCAGCCCTATTTTGCAGTTTTTGGATTTTATCCGATAAACCCTTGCCGATATTGCCCCATATAGTACTACAGTAACTGAAATAAGGCACAACAAGTGCGTTATACATATTCATTCTCGTATCAAATGGTATAGTTGAGCTTACACGCTTTAAGATGGCTAGACCAGCGGAAATTTTCTTTGAAGTAGCATTTATGTGTGGACGCCAATTGAGAGATTCGTCAATGTGAACCCCAAGAACTTTATGTTTTGCTACCATGTGATACTGGTCAGCGGATACCTCGTTTTGACAGCTGTCAATTGACCATAACAAGGATGCCCTATAACAAAGATGTAAGCTGATAAGGCTGACAAGGTGTTGTCGTCGAATTGTCGTCGTCGTCGTGTGTACGCGCCCACGAGCAATACCGCTAGCCATGATAACCATGAGAAAATCAACTCATGGGGTTTCGTTTTCTTTCCCATATGAGTATGGGGCTCCGCTTGGCGGCCCTTAGGGCCGCCGGAGCTCCGCTAATAACAATATGATGTTGATTATATTTGATAGGATAACACGAATCGCAATATATGACGTCGTTTACATTATATGAATAGATTAGGGATCACATTAGGGAATTGGTTACACGTAGGAAATAAATCAGATGTCTGGTTTTTCAATAGAGTACATCTGTTATCTAATTTTTCATGCATTTTTCTTACATTCCCAGAACATTTTAAGTTCACCTATTCTTATTTAATGAGTGCGGTCCCACCAGAGTTCAGTGAGGTAAGCGATGACTTTACAGACGGACAGATAGAATTTTGATTCACATATATTTCGATTTCAATAATTATTAACAATCATAAGAAGAGAAAAAAGAGAAAAAAAAAAGAACAGAGCAAATATGAAATTACATTTTTTAGGGGAAAGCGTGTAGTGGCAAAGGAGCAAAGCTTTCGAGTTGGCCACTACCACATTACACAAGAGGAGGAAATCCTTTATATATAAAGTAAATATAATTAGCCAACCGATAGTCTAAACGACATAGCCAGAGTTAGTGTTCTGTATTGTTAGTATACTAAAGCAGTGGATGGTGCGCGCTGATTGGCTGTTCAAGCATGGGATATCCTGTGCCATTCACTTTCTAGCAACTCGTGCGCCCCAGGGCCCTCCACCACTAGCAGACTAGCCACCTCCACTTCGGTGACTAGTTGTTAGCGATGGTTTCTAATGACATTTTTGTCTATCTTTATGAACTATTAGATGACTGTCAGGTTAGTTCTGGATGCTTACAACGAGGACCATATCATGTTTTTCTGCCTTGATGTGATACTGGCGTTCCACTACTGAAGTCAGCGACGGACAGACAGCATTATTGTAAAACATTGCTTGGAATAAGCCACTTTCCCTCAGTAACCTAATAATGATCTAGAATAATTGGCGTCCCCTCCTATGAGATATGTAGATTCTTTCTTGTGTGCATTTTTGCCGAGCTATATCTACGAAGGTTGTGTTACTGCCGTGAGTTGAATTGATTTTTATTAACTGTGCTTGAGACATTCAGGGGCACCCAACGAACGGACTGTGACAGAATGCATTCTGTTACCCAAATGAATGAAAATATACGATACTGAAAAATGTACAGGTGTTCTTGAGTGTTGCTGGGAAAAGTTTATCTGTTCCTTTTTCCCATCATATGATCCATAGCTTTTTCCCCCAAACATGAGAACAAGCAATAAACGCGTGGAAACGACACTGAAAAACGTTGAAATCCGCTCAGTTTAATGAGATTGAAGCCCTCGTCGTGCAATCCCCCTTTCGAATTCAATCTGCCAGTGCAAAAATAGTATTATTTTTTCAGTGAAAAATACTCTGAGAAAACATTTACTGAAACATTTTTCCAGCCAGCAAGATTTCCGGCGGAAAAAGATAAAGTGAGGAACAGACTCTTTGGGTGCCCATGGATAGTTTTGTTAATATAGTTTCTTTTTATGATTTTATTACTACCAAGCTGTTACAATGTAGGGTGCATCTGTGAGTTAGGGTCTGTTTATATAGGGGCTAGTTGTCCGTTATAGGAGGGTTACACTCTTCAGAGGTATCTCTTACGGAGCGTTTATATGAGAAGCGCTGTCCCTACCAACCGGGTGAAACATTGGTCTAACCTATCTCACCTATGACATATAGGTTTTTCAGAGTACTAACCGTAGGAACACGTAGATTCTCCAGGGCCATCCTAACGAGTTGACTAGAAATAAATAAATAAATATATGTATACTCTAAACACAGGGTCACAGCTCGAACCCCTTCCCTGAGCCACAGGAAACCATTCGCAGCTATTTTAAAAGATATATTTTGGTTGGAGGGTGACCCTCCTATCAAAGACATTTTCCTTTTATAAACTTGCCGATGCGTGTCCCAGACAGCAATTTGAGTGGAGAGGGGTTTCCACATCATAGGGTCAATATAAATTGGTAACTAAAATTAAAATGTACTTCATTATGTTCTTACGTTAGAATTAATTGTTTAAGAATGCCTTGATCTGTAGAACTGACAGTCGACAGTAATCTTTAGGCTGCGTGTAAGAATAGAAAAGTTGATAAGGGCACCAGTGTTGAAGTCAAAAATATGAACTGAGAGAGGAACTAATCTTGGTTGTGTTTGCCTGGAATATATACGCAAGTGTGTCGCGAGGAGAATATTCGTTCCTGGGTTCTGGAGTAGTAATAGTAAGGAGCACAGGTGAACAAAGCGTACTATAAGAGTTTGTATGAGAGTTTGCATGGATTTACAATTAAGCTGAAAATATCTCATTTTTCCTTTGAAAAGATGCAATAATGTCTAAAACCTGGAGTTCATTCCGAGAGAAATTCTCTCCAAGTCTGTTTTGTTTTACACCTTCTCAGTAGTAGGTCTTTCTTGAGCTTTTGATAGCGATTTTCATTTCAACGACCTATTAACATACTAAAATGGAGCAAAGGTAGAAAAGAAAAGTTTTAAAAACGCTTATTGCCATTTGAATCTCTCGAGATTGGTTGCAAATCGGCAATACATAATCACAAGTGGTGACTTTAACGTGGTACTCGACGTTGATAAAGATAAAAAAGGCGATGTAAATAGAACTCATAAGAGGTCGCTAGAAATTATCAACAATTTTTGTGAAGGCTTAGATCAGGTTGACGCTTGGAGAGTATGAAGGTGGCTCCAAACAGTTTCCAGCTCTTTCCAAGACGTACATTTGTTTTGGTCATTACAACCACTCTATATGGGTAGATGCCCTATCCATTGTATCAAAACACTGCCCAATCATTGGTGAACATGTTGCTGTCAATTTTGTTGCACAATATTGAATTGTGGTAAGTATGATAAGCTGCAACTATTTGCGAAGTTTAAAAAAATGTAGAGTGGGTTCAGAGCCACCTTAAATTTTCGAAACTTTAACAATAACAGCAATAATAATAATAATAATAATAATAATAATAATAATAATAATAATAATAATAATAATAATAATAATAATAATAATAATAGCAATCCCAGATGGATTTGAACCCACAATCCTCCGCGCCGTGATCTAGCTGGATGCTCTAACCGCTAAACTACTGGAGGCTGGAGACTGGTGAGCAAAGGCGAAATGTGGAGGTCAGTTGCTTGTAGTTATGAGTCATTATAGTATGGAACTACTGGTCCTACTGGCCTATAGCCCTTTAGCACTTCACAAAAGTGTTTTGAAAGTACAGTCTTACAATAAAAATTGACAGCTACTTTTAAAGTATCATAAAACGTATACCTTTCATTGTGAACTTTTTAAACAAAGTTGAGTGCAATACAATCTCGTTTCATCTTGTTAGTTCTTGGATGCAGTTGAAACCGTGTCGATTGCGTTCGTGTAAACACATCTCATAATGGAGGCGATAAAAATTTCAGTTAAAACATAGAGCTGCATTTAAGACTTCCTCTTTTTCCGACTGCTGCCGTTGCAGTTTTCGGTCCAGAGACAACAAGCTTGGCGTCCATTTCCAAACCATACACATCAGTGAATACGTCTTGGTAAGACCACAGCTGTCTTCTCTTTTCGTAATCTTATCAAAAGTGCAAATCAATTACTGCCAGCCATTGTAGATAAGGAATAGCAAGCAAAAAGACTATACGAAATGATGAAAAAATAATTACATCAATAATTTCATGGTATGTAAGAGATCTTTTTATACCGTGTGTTTATGACGACACTGGCATGTACAAAACGAGGCTTTGTTCAATCCAATGAAACGGCAATCACTGTGGTGCTTTGCAATGCTCGCTTTTTTAATTCAATATTTATCCAGGGGAATCCAATTTTTAGCAGAGATAGTTTAAACGGAGCCCTGACACAACACTCAACAAAGATATTTAAAAAAGATATGACAATTAATTAATTTATGTAAGGCAACATGTGCCGCAGTCGTTAGTATTTAAGATGGCGCTTTAGTTTGATTTTAAATTCACTGAGGGTCTCTACTTGCCTAATGTTTCTCGGAAGGGTATCGTAGGTCCGAGAACCGTTTATTCTGAAGCTCCCTTTTGCAAAGGGAGGGCGTAGCAAATCACAGCTTCTGGTGTTATAGTCATGGAAAAAGTGCGTGTTCCTAAACTCTGAAAGTAACTCATTTTACTTTCTCAAAGTAACTCTTGTTACTTTCGAATTTCTGAAACGCCTCATTGCGTTTGCTCAAGTTCCTAAGTTTCGAATCAACGTGTTATGCTATCGATACTGTAATACAAAACGCCGCATTAAAGTTATCATTATCATGGGAAGTTATAGCCATTTAGAGGCATCTTAGGAAAGCTACTAACTACTCACACGGATAATAACAACTTCCCTACATCCAACAAGCCCTTAAGGTTAGCATTCGTTAATTTTTTTCATCTTTCAATAGAAAAATGTAAGTCTATTCTTGTGATTAAATATAAGAAAAGCCCAAGGAGGTGACCAGGGTGGGGAAGATTGAGACGGATTACAAAGTTAAAATATTTAGGCTATATTTTTTCAAAATGAACAATCCATGGCGCAGCTCCTTCAACAATAGAATTATTTTCAGTTGTTGATCACGAGGCAGTTTCGACTGCTAGTCAGCGCATATTCTAGCTTAGTTTAGGTGTCGTTATTTGTAGCACGCTGATGAGCTGCTATTAATGAATTTTCATCATAATCCAACTGTAATTCTAACACCCTTAAAGTGCCCCTAAGAAGAAATTGGTGGTATTTATTAATTTTTTTATTTTCGTGTAAAATGCGACTTTCTTAATCATCTTGCCAAATTTTAATCCATTCTAGACATGAGAAGTCATAATGTTGAAACTTTTATTTTCAAAAATTTACGGCCGCCAAGGCTTGGTTGCGATTCGGAGAAAGTGACGTAAAAGGCTCAAAAATTGCTCACGCGTTGTAATTATAATAACAATAAGCAAAGGAAATTGCACGAAGAACGATTCAAAAGTTTTTGTTGATCTTCATTTTATTTTCAATAGTTATTGTTATTATAATTATAACCCGTGAGGTATTTTTGAGCCTTTGACGTCACTTTCTCCAAATCGCAACCAAGCCTTGTAACAAAGCAGTTTAATGGCGGCCGTAAATTTTGCGGAAATAAAAGTTTAAAAATTATGACTTCTCATGTCCAGAATGGATTGAAATTTGGCAAGATGATTAAGAAAGTCCGAGGATCCTTGCTCTCATTTTGTATGTATTTATATTGTATGCACGAACTGCGACGACTGAGACCGACAAACAACGAAATACTCTTGATAAAAGCTTTTTAAAGTTCTTTGTATTAGTAATTAGACGTTATTGTTCTCTGCGTTTTATGTCCTGTACGCTTGAACGGTGCGAATTATCATAATTAGATTCATGGGTTTGAACAGCGGACGATGCTGTAAACGTTGCCGATCTGGAATTTTCTGTCCAAATTTTCCAAATTTCTCCGCCGATATAGAGTTTCAGGAATTAAGGCCGTCAACTTGGTGTACTCTGTTGTGACATGACAGAAGGGAATTTCAAAACAGCCTTTCAAAAAGGTTGTCTATATTGACATTTTTACTCTCTTGAAGCCAATAACTTCTAGCAACATTTGAATTCGAGAATTTCCTTCTGTCATGTCACAAATGAGGTTATAATTTATCGATCGGTGCGCTCTTCTAGCTAAAAACTAGGACACAAAATTGCATATCTGCAAAAACAACGAACATAGTGTAATTCCATCATCCCCGAATAATGCTAAGTTTCAGATTAATCAATGCTTAAAACTCAGAAAATTAAATCGAAATCAAAGTGTATATGACATGAAAAATATTTTCTGCTTAATTGAAGGGCCTTTCGAAATGATACAGAAGAATGACGTTTTTCTTTATGAAATATCTGTTTTCGAGATATTGTCATTTTTCTATTAAGCAAATTAGACTAGTGATGACGTAATGAGGTTTGCAACTAAAAAATATGGTAAAATACTAAATAAAAAATATCTGGAAATATTGACGTCATCACTGATCTAATTTGCACAATGGAAAAATGTCAATATCTCCAAATCCCAAAAAGGTATTTCAAAAAGAAAAACGCCATTGAAAGGCCTTTCAAATAAGCAGAAAATATTTTTCATGTCATTTTCACTACTTCGCGTTCCCAGCCCACGAGAAACAGCTGGACAACAGGCCATGCCAGCGTCACTCTCTTTCAGCAGTACATCTATCTCGATAACGCTTATACCCTATTTGGGTCTATTTGGATTGTTCTCAGCACTGACCTTTCAGTAGCTATAAATTTACTTTTGTTCATACATTAAATTCCTTTTGCTCGCACATTAAAGAAAGAGTGAAGGAGGCGCAAGAAGTCGGATTTCTTTCCTTTTAGCATGACCTGTTTCTGGTCTTTTCGACAAGATCTAGAAAACATACCAAACTGCCATTTAACGCTATTTTTTTTTTACTTTCTAAGTTAAAAGTAAAAAGACAGGTAACCGGTAACAATTAATTTAAACACTGCATAGTTTAATATTAACTAACAACGGTGAACTAAAAATCAATGCCTTTAGACGGCTCGCTTTACTAGTGTAGTGTGACCACTATTTCGAAACAGAGAAACATGATGTCATCTTCGTTACGCATTTGAAGTTTTCCTCTGAATGTCATCTAACAATGTCAAAACAAAGCAGACATTAGATTAGCTATATTATCAGAAATCGACTGGATTTACGAATATTTTGCAAATATGCATGATATATATGGACAGATTACCTTGAAACCTGATGGGATTGCTGCTATTACATCAGTATACCTCCACACATGAGTTTCTGAGAGAAAATAGCAATAAAATGTCTCGTAAACTGACATATCCAAAACAAGACAACAATAAAAATGCAAATGGTTATTTTATTAGGTTTTCTTGAAAGATTATAAATAAAATGGGAGGATCAAGCACAATTTGGAATTGCAGTTGATTATTACAGGATTTATAGGTAATAGTTTACATTATAAAAAGCTATTAAAGCTTTGAATAGAAAATAGAAAGTGAGGAATCGGCCTACTCCTATTTGATAGTTTTATTAGAATTATTTTCATTTTTTTTTTGGCCGATAAGCGACCTACACGTTCAAGATAATTTTTATGGCTAGCTAGTCTCCTTGAAACATGTGTTCAAATTCTGCAACGAAACAGAAAAAAATGTTAATAAGTGTCCCCATATTGCTGCGTATGTTTAATCTCTGATAATGATACGAAAAGGAAAGAAACTAAAACAAGAGGAAGGCAAAATATATATTGACTTGAATAGCGAAGCCGATGATGTCCCACAACAGTTTCAATCACTGTCGTCACAGGCAGACCACCTTATTGTTTTGTGTTTGTGTGCCATCGATCTATGGCGCGTAGAAGGAATGAAGACAAACATTACGTCGTCGTCGATTTACTACGAGATACAAAGTTTACCGTAACTGATTCAATAAAAGTTCAGAAGAAATGTAAATGAATCTTTTGTCTCGTTTTTTTTTTTTTTTTGGCCGTTCTGAGCGGGCGTTTAAGATGTAATTTTGCGACATCATTTATTGACCGAGAGAACGGTGCCAAGGCAGGCAGCTGACAGCCAGTGGCCGCGACCATCTCCATTTCCAGCTGGAACTGACGCTAAACCATCTCACCAGCATTTCTTCGCAGCTGTTATTAGGGTCATCACGCAACGCTCCCGCCCGTTAGTGGGAGGAGGAGCGTTGCGTTACGCGAGACTGCTGCAGCATCCGATCGAGCACATGTTTCTTGATAGTAATTCGGCTTCTATATTCGTGATGGTAATCAAAAGGCATTACCCTTCCAGTGACGAATTAGAGCTTCATCCCTCCAAAATTTTCTGAGAAAAGCCCAAGACGCGTTCAACCTACCAATCAACACGTCGCGTTGCGCGACGCATGGACTTGCATTCTTTGAATTCCTTTGGTTGAGAATCGTGCACCTTCCATGACCTTCCTTGTTCAGAAAACTACTTTTTTGACTTCAGGATCGACGTCAGGATCGCTTCCTCTCTGAGATGGATAAAGCTCTAACTCTGCACATGGATGAATTATTATGTGCTCGATCCGATGCCGGTGTTTTCTAGGTGAGAATTTCTGTGATTTCACTGGTTTGAGCTTGAACTGGACAAGGGCGCGGCCGCCGGCTACCACCTGCCTGCCTTGTCTCTAATCTCTAGGCTGATAAATGATCCCACAAAATTATGGCTCATAACGGTAAAAAATATATGACAACAACTTTGTATCTTGTAGTAAATCAAAGCCAACTTAATTATATATTTCGTTTGTCTCTATAGATCCAGTGCACACAAAGACACATAACATAACGTGTTCAGTCGCCTGTGGTTTGAATCACCTCCAGCAGGTAAACTGCATATTTCTGGAAACCTGTTGCAGGCGTCATCCATCCCTCTTCCTACAATTTGGTCGTCTGTTACTGATACCACTTCGTATTGAAAAGTCGCGGCGAAAACGTCTACCGCTGAAAAGGGAAAACATCAATGCTATAAAATACATGGTTGCTAACTATTTGCTCTAATGGAACGCTTAAGTAACAGTAACGTTTATGACAAATATTGCTTCGCTTTCAAACCAACGCCCCACAGAATTTTGCGATTGATCAAGTAATTTTTCCTTTTAAAATTGTCATCACAGAGTAATTAAGAGATGGATCATCCGTCTGTGATGAATTTGGGCAGAGAACGGTAATCTGAAAAGTGAAAGTGAAGAATGATCATCGCAGTGAATTTCCAATTAAGCAATTGGAAAGAAGAAGCCTGAAAAAATCAGGGCTTCAACGGGAAGAATGATCATCGCATGCGCATCGCATCTTCACTTTCATCTACATCCGCAGTTCAAGACACACCGATAGTTCGTACCAAAGTTCGTCCCGTATTTATACTAGACGGACGATCCATCGAGACGGATGATCTGTCTTGACGGATGATCCGTCCCTAGTACGAATCGGGCCAATGACCAAGAAACCTCCTACTACGGAGTTTATCACGATTTTTGGTCAGAATTAGCTAAATTTAAACTTCTAACGCCTCGTCAATACTCAAATCGTTTCTAAATCAATAATTTTATAGCATCAAGGGAATTCAGAACAGCACTGATTTCATATGAGATACAATGGGAAAACTTGAAAACGTCTACCCGACGTTTTCAAGTTGGCATCATATCTCGATCTTGGCCATCCGCCCGCAAAAGACGTCTATAAACAGTTTCTATACATTACGATAGTCTTTCAAAGGATTTGTTATCGTGCAGCTTCTATTAACCGAAAAGTGTCTCTTGGATTTTCGATGTGTTCATATAGCGTGATACTTCCCCTTTAATGCGTGGTTTGCAAAAACGTTAATTGTCATGTAATTGTGGAATAATAATATTTAATTCATTACTTACCAGGAGTAAAGGTTATGCTTATGTTCGTTCGTTCTCCAGTCTTGATGAAAGGCCATGGGGAAATTTTTACCTTTGCAGTCTCGTCATGAGGACCTGTAAAACACTACACATTTCGAACACTGGAAACCTTGAAAAACACAACTCAAATGTGTTCCTTTTGGATGTCATTTTTAATTGCGTATACTGTGGACACTATTATCAGTAGTAGAAGGAGGAAAAGATAGAGACACGTCAGTGGCACTAGCCGCATCCATCAGTTCTTATTTCAGGTGCTTATGACAGCTAGGGTCCTGCGCCGGAAGGGGTAGAAAAGGAAGGAATTTAGAACCATGGGCATGGAACTGGGATTTTAGTCAAAAAAGGCTGGGAAATTGGATTTGGGCAGAACTGTGCTCAGACATGTGAATAGACCAATTCCGATGTATTAGCATTCTAACATGTCACCGAGGCTTGGGGGAATAAAACAGGCTTTGGGATGAATAAATAATTTCTTCTGTTTTATTCCCCCAAGCCTCGGCACCATGTTAGAATTTTAATATATCGGAATTGGTCTATTGTCATCCCCTTCCATCATAATAAGTAGGATAAATTGTTTATGGAGGACTGAATGATCTTACCGCAGTAATGCACTTTATGAAATTCCACTCCCGCGGGAAGTTTTGCACTGCAACTGATGGCTTTGAGAACCAGGTAAACGGTAACAAGAAATAGCCGCTGATTGGTTGAAAACATCTCCTTTTGAATAACAGCCGCTGCACAGTAGAATGTGTCAGTATCAACTGAGGTGGTCTAAATTAGTCAAAAGTAATGACTGCTCGTTTATTATGCAAGTTTATCAAAAATTTGGCATTATCTGGCAAGCAATACAAGAACTTGTAGAGACAGCAGATAAACTTGCTAACATCATAAATGTTTTATTCCAACAGCATGTACTGGGTAAAGATATATTTGCGAGGTGAAATTTGGCAACGATTCTACTATAGTCTGTCTGGTGAAAGTTTTTTTGATATATTTTTGTTTGATCGACCGAAGAAACATTTTGCAAACTTTTAAAATTTCTGCCAATTTTTTTCAGAGCCACCTTAAGGTAGCATCCCACCCCAAATGTGACCATTGTGGGGAAAAAAATATTTTACGATAGCAAGATAGACCTTACTCCTATCTTTGTTTTCAAAAAAAAATTAAAAATATTGTTTCTACGGGAAGTTATGGATAAAATAGTGTTTTCGTTACTAAGTGCCTTTAATGAGATGTTTACAAGTCATTGTGACAATCTGTCTGTCTACACGTCATTATCATGTTACATACCATCCTTGTTTCGACACGAAATTTCGTCACGGCCAGACCACGCAACAATATTTAATCTACCAGTCAGAGGAATGAAAACTCCGGAAACTGGGATGATCTGGGATGAAAGACTTCCAATTCTACAGTAGCAAATTACCTTCGAGGCGAGCGATTCAACAGTGATACCTGGTAGAACTGAAATGTAGCGTTAAATTCCCACGCGAAACAGTATTTGACATCTTGTCTGGTCAGCATTAGCCTGCGTAGCTGGCGGGATTCGCGGCGAAGTGCTTTTGTTTTTGGGGAGGCCGTCGTAGGAGCGGCAAAGCCGTGGGGAGATTGGTGAGGAGTCGAGTTGGCTTCGCCGCTTGACCTCGTAGGCTTCGCCCGCGAATGCTGAGTGAGTAGTTCGCACCCTTAAATCCCACCGGCTGCGCAGGCTAGGTCAGCATTTGAGCGCTATTGTTATGAAGTAAATGAGCCGTTTTATTGTAAACCGCAGGTAATTACTTTTAAGCCTTGTTGTTTTAATCTCATTCAACCGGAAGGACGTCTCTGAAACTGTTTTGCTCTTTTTCCCGAAACTATATTTTCAAGAAATTGGGCGCACGTTTGAAAACTCGATGCACGTTCGCGTGCATCGAGTTTTCAACCGTTTTAGCTCAAATTTGGCGAGAAAGTTCCCATATAATGTGGCTCAAAAACCGTGTTTTTCCCGTTCTTTCTGGAGTTATAAACAAATAAGGAACAGGAGGGATATTTTTTCGAACCTCGAAGTTTAACCGGGCGTAAAAAAACAAACCAGGCAAGATATCAAAATTCGCCGACACGGATTTTTGAGACAAAGGTGTTAAGAACTCGGCGCAAGGTTTTTCCCTCTAGATCACTTCCGACTGCACAGGAACTGATTATTGCAAGCCATGTACATTTGCAAAACGATTGCTATATTTTCAAGGCATATGGTTTGGTAATCTTCATTTATTAAGCTTTCAGAAAACATATAGTTTGGCAGGGTTTTTATTTAACGTCTTGCCTTAAAACGGTGCGAACGCAAAAGCGGTCATTTGGTGTGGGATGCTACCTTAACTTTAACGTAGGTCCGAAACCTATGGACAGATTTTTTTTACCAATTTACAGAAATTTTCCCTTTGTCGACCTAACAACAATATTAAAAAAAAATTAAAGTTATTAGCCCGAAAAGGACAGATGTATGTAGCGATGTGTAAACCATTACGAGCCACCTAAAAACTTGAAATTAAAAATAATTCGTTGCACATGGAGCTCGTGCATTTGGCCTGCCGTTTGATTTATTTGACTTCGCCACAGTGAATTTCCAACACCGTGCCAGGAGATGAAACACAACGTGCGTCCCAATTGATATCAACCCCTTTATTACCCACCCGGCCCACAAAAGGTTGACCACAACACCGGGAACTACGTGCCCTACTCTTTTCGAGAAGTGTGTGGGTTCTTTAAAGTCCCCTGCTGACCATGTAACACTGAAGATGCAGGAGACGGGGCCTACGATTTAAAGTCCTTATCCGAGAAGACGCTTATCGCCTATATTTTCAGGATGAAACAAATAGCATTTTCCAGTTGTAATGTTTAGGGTTTAAAATTCTTCGTGAACTTTTAAATTAACCTCTGGAATGATCAAATCGTTCTTTTCAAAAAGGAATCATTACATTCTTAAAATAACTGAGGAGAACGTGCTGCCTTCGCAATGATACCTGCAAATAGATAGAC
The DNA here is from genome assembly GCA_947652115.1 of Blastomussa wellsi. Lineage (NCBI taxonomy): Eukaryota > Metazoa > Cnidaria > Anthozoa > Scleractinia > Plerogyridae > Blastomussa > Blastomussa wellsi. The sequence goes on from OX393563.1 coordinate 1,532,081, forward strand.
GTTCAAGTCTTCTCTGACAAGGACTATAAACCCTCTGCTGTACCTTCAGTGTCACATGGCTAGCAGGGGACGTTAAAGAACTCACACACTTCTCGTAAAGAGTAGGGCACGGAGTTCCCAGTGTTGTGGTCTGGCCTTGGTTGAGTGTTCTGTATTTCGTGAGTTGGTGCTTTAATAAGAGCTGTACAGCCTGTTCGCGCCTTTCCCCCTTGGACTGATCTGTCCAGAAAATGCTTAAAGTAAAGTTAAGTAAAATCCTTACCTCGGTTTTCTCGATTGCAGTAAAAGCGTTCTGGTAGCGATGTAAATTAAGATGTTAATACTTCCCACGATTCGAAATAAATGATGATATTAATGTTTCCCGTGTCATTAATGTTATTCAAATAATAGCTCGAAAGTAACTGCAAATTAATTTGGCGAGCTCTTTGACCAAATATAAGAGGGATAAGAAAGCGAGGGCAAATGGCAACACGAAAAGGCTAGTTAGTAATAAAAAGTGTCATATAGGAAAAGTATTGAATAGAATATATGCTTCAAGGCTATGGAAAATGGTTTTGATCCCTAGATCCCTGTGTATAAAAATGGCCGGACAATAATGGTAATAGGTTTTCACGTGATAATTATGACGCATTCGCAGAGGGTACTATCACACCTCCTAAAATCTTCGGCTTTCGAACCTTAGCCCAGCCTTAAAACACTATGCCAAAATATTCACTGGGGTATATAGTGGCAACTGATTCATGTTGAACCATTTTGAAAACGATCAGACTTGAACCATAAAGTCTAATGATATGGCACCGAGTCATTTTATCTATCTTCTTAAAAAAAACATTTTTTTAGTATGATTTTGGACAAGGACTAAACTTTCGAGGGTAACTTTAGCTAATTGTTATTTAAATTCAATGTGGCCTGAGACTAGGGAGTTCGCACCACTTCTTAGTTACCTGTGAACACATAGAACCCAAAAAGAATATGCACATCATTCGACCCCGGGGGACTTGCATATGAAAGGGGTGGGGATGCTCGTCGGAAATTTTGGATTAAACCCCCAAAGGAGACCGATCGGGGCGTGGCCCGAGCATTTTTTTGATCCCTAAAAGAGACCATGAAAACTTTGATTATATGAATCGAGTGAATAAAATGAATTAAAAATGTACATAGTAGTAGTAGTAAACATTTATTTATACACGATGAGTATTAAACCTAAAAGCTTGTTGTAGGGACTATCCACTATTTACAAATTAAGATTTGCTAAGAACAATAAGGTTAAGATTATTTATTAAGTATAAACAAAGTCACTACATATATGACGGACGGTTGAATTGGATAGGGCATTGAAATTAAAATCTTTGAAATATTCCCAAGTAACTAAACGTTTTTGCAAGTCCTTAAAACTTAATTGTTCAAGTCCTTGTTCATTGTAGCACACAATACTCCATAGCACATGGCCTTTGTATTTGAGAGAGCTCGATGAGCTCGAAAATAGATTACTAAAAATCTTTCCGCGACTATGATGAAATCGTATCGTTGCGAAACTACGTAACTTAAGTCTGTAAAGTAGGCACTGAAGCGTGAACCCGGTCTTTGCTTTCGATCCTAACTCCAAAGGATTTTTGGTGTGTCATTCTGTGCGAAGGGGAGAGCTAAAAACGTCGGATTCATCATTGTACAGTCCAGTGGTCCACAGCGTGTGACTAACCCTTGGCGGTTAGATATGTTGGCGTTCTAAAAGGCAGGCAGTTCGCATCGAGGTCAAAGATAGACGTGAGTGAGACTTTTCTCCGCGAGTTAAAAATACTTTATAGAAATATGGCAGTTCGAAGAATTTTTGAATCCAATTATTTCAAAATTGGACAGCATGTACTCCTATTACATACCCAAATTGAAGAACGCCAGTCATAGAAATATGACTGGATAGTAAAAATGACTAATTATAAATGGCTATTTAATCCATAAAATTGTATAATGTATTTAACGAGTTATTGAAAAACTGACATTGATGAATGTAACAACATTCACAATAACTTATAAAATTTCTTCAACATTTATTAGACGCCATTATTTGCTCAGTATACGATCTTTTTATTCCAGAAGGCAGTCGGTGGCTCCACTAGTCATGTGTATAGTGGTTATTCTCAAGCTAGGCATCTTGGGCATGTGGCTTGTAGTGCCATGTGAAGGTGTTTGCCCAACAGAGTGCACCTGTGCTCCTTTTGGCAAGACGCGTGTAAAAGTAAAATGCAGCACCACCGGGTACATACCGAGAGGCATACCATTCAACACTGCCGAGCTGTAAGTCCTTGTGAAATCCTTAACTAAATTTAATTATCATGAAAGAACCTCGATCACTTTAAAATTTTTAATTGTGGTTTCTCCCTTTAGTGGCCTCTCTGGATGCTCTTTGTATTCGATTTCGGAAGACTCTTTTGAAAATCTAAAATGGTTGAAGAAACTGTAAGTAAAACGTTGGAAAGTTTCAAAATGAAAACAATAATTTTAAATGATTCAGCCAAGCGCCCCCCGTGAATTTGCAATTTTTCTTTTAGAGACATCTCAAGGAACTTCGTGAAGTTTATTCCACAATACACCTTTCAGAATCTGACGTCACTAGAGATAATGTAAGGGTAACTAGGGTATCAGATGTGGACCGAATAATGTTCAATGGCGATGATAAAACTAATAAAGGGTTGTGGGAATGAGAGTGATGGCAAATTTTCAGCTCGGTAAATTTAATGTGAAAGATTAATTAATCAACATGACACGAGCGTGTTCGGGAGGTCATGGGTTCGATTCCTGTCGGGGACTCAGAATTTTTCTTTGTCCCGCGCTCCGCGGTGTCATGTTGATTAATTAATATTTCACATTAATAAAGGATTATTCACGAATCCAAATTTCGGCTCTTATTGTTGGAGACTATGCCCTTTTGTGTATCCTAATAAACTTATTGGTTTGAGATATATATGCTCGCAAACACGTTTTCGTCACTACTTCTACACGAGGTTCACTTTTGCAATTGTTATTTCTTTGGTATCAGAAATCTTGAAAGAAACTTCATTAGTGGAGGATTTTACCTTCCAAAAAGCGTTGAAATAATGTAAGTATCTGGCGTAAACAAGTTCATGTAACAACTTTAACCTACATACTGTAGATTTTCCATTATAACAATGAATGACACAGGGGGCAGAGGAGTTATGCTTGAAACATCAATAAAAGAAACGTCTTACCTTCGTTCTTGTAATTATTCTCTGAATAGTGTGGACCGCGTGCATTCAGTTGGACCGTCTCTTGGAATGATGGCGGTTCGAAACGATCGATCGCAAATGAATACGTATATTTGGTTCGCAAATGAGGTTTTAACTAAGAGAAAAAATACAAGAACGAAGGGAAGACGTTTCTTTTATTGATGTTTCAAGCATAACTCCTCTGCTCCCTGTGTGAATGAACGCTCTCCTGACTAAGCCAATGGTCATGCATCAATTTTCATTATCATTTCACACGTGATTCTCTTGCTCTTCCTGAAATTAAAATGGTAAACATTAAAAACTCAGGTCTCTTTGTCATAAGGTCTATTTCGATATATTCATTTCAACTGGAAGAAATCAGATCGACGGAATTAAGGTTAAAATTATGTTCTTTTACTATATTTCAGATTTAACAGTTTTGCTGGAAAACAGTGGCAGCCTTACACTATTTTCCAATTTTACTGTGAAACTGAGAAAACCGTGAACAACAGAAATATTTATGGAATGTTACTGTGTTACAAGGAAAAAGCCAATCAGGTGTGAGAAAACCAAACCGCAAACAGCAAACTTAAGGTATTGAGGATTGTTTGCGTGTCTTGAAAGGTTTTGTGATTGGTCACTAAACAATCAAAATTACTGAAATATTTGAAGTGTTTACGGTTTTTTTATTTTAACTGTAACATTGGAAAATACTACAAGGGTGCTACTGTTTTACAGCAAAAGTGTTAAATCGCAATATTAAGCTATATTATAACCTATGTTATAATAATCGATACTTTTCCACCGCTATCGTAAGCATGTTTACTATCCACAGAAGAATAAACGACAACCTGCTTTCATTTGGTGACTTAAAAGAAATTCTCGATGGACTAAAGAGGCTTCGTTTCTTGTGAGTATTTTCCCAGTTATGCATACATCTAAAAATCCGCCACCAGTTCTATACATTGTTGAATGATTTACTTTCACCAGCGCAAATAATTTTGTAGGTACTACGTACTATATAAGTACGTTTTCTTAAGAGTGGTATTAATATATTACCATTTTGGTAACTTTTGCTTAAACCTCAGCGTAGCTAGGCTTTAGGCTGGCAGGCGGGCTAAAATGAAAACTCGATCGGGAGCTTTCTGGACTGCCAGTTAGGACAGTGCTTCCGGTACTATGCTTCAACTGGGGAAGTTTTAAGATAACGACTCTCAAAATACTTTTTACTCTACTTGCTGGTGATTTTATTCGCATTTTGACAGCATTCATGTAACGTGTGGATTTGCCAGTCACTTGGGTGTGGTTGAAAATAATTCTGGGTAAAATAGTCTTGCTAGCTATATATTGAATGATCCTGATAGCAATAGCCAACAAGTCTACGTTTGATTTTTCTTTTATGAGTGACTGAAATAAACTCATTAATTAGTAAACTGCCATAAACTTCACAGGGACATTGATTCAAATCCTCTGATTGGACCTACCGTTTCCGCGGATGTGTTTGCAGGTTGGGACAAGATGCACTATCTGTGAGTTCAAAACTCTATATCTTTAATAGATCGCCCACAACTTAAAATAATTATTTCTTTAATTTTTCGGTCGTTGAGAATGCCTCGATTCTCTCTGAATGCGAGTATTTTTACATATTTTAATCATATCAATGTAGATATTATTATGAAGACCAAATACTAAAGCGGTGTCCATTGAAAATAATAAAACACTGGCCGCTATGAAATTATTTGCTACCGAGTTTTCCTCTTTGACTTTTGTATGGAAACTGTTCATTTTTGTTGTTTTTAATAATTAGTTTTTAAAAGTGCTATATGTATATTTCACAATTCGCTATTTACACTCTCCCATTATACAGCTTATTTGCCCCTCCCCAAATTTTGCATAACCTTCGTATCCCATTTCCCCCGGGTATTACAGTCGTCCCAAAAGAAACTAAAGACAAAATTTTGCGGAGAAAACAAGGTGTATTATGGGAGATGTGTAGATGGTGGATTCGAGAAAATGAAAGTCATGTCAAGCAGAATGTCTGCAATGAACGCTGTTGAACGCCCTAAAATGGAGCAATAATGAGAAAAGAGCACCGCCATCGAATAACAGCAAGTGCAAGTTCGTGAGTCAAAATTAATTTTGGAACTAGAGCTTTTCTGCTACTGTAAAGACGAGGAGTGTATCCAGATGTGTGAATCGTAATTCACTAAGAATTCGTAATGATACATTTCCATTCAGGTCCATGGCAGGCTGCAACCTGGAGCGCATCGAGAATGGAACTTTTCGAGCGATGCACAATTTAGCAACTCTGTAAGTAATTTAATATGAGTAGAAATAAAAAGCAAACTGCGGTCACAAACATGACAAAACAACGCATGTTGTAAAAACTTTGATTTTAAAACGTTAACGTTTCGTATGCGTCTACACACATCATCAGAAGTATAAAACGGTCAGCCACATTACAATAAATTTAAAAAAGCAAACAAGTACGAAATAAGGAAACCTGTACCAAACGAGGAAAGAAATAAATGAAAATAAACAGACTCAAAATCTGCTGGAAAGAAAATAACATATAAATGGCTATTAGAGAAGACGTTTCTCACTGCCAACATTTTCATTAAGTGCTGGTTGCAAATCACGAATCAATAATGAAAGAAACTTCAATCTTCTCTACTACCCATTTATCTAGAGGGGGTAAGTTTCTAAAAAAAGTGTGGTGCTGCGTCGGTGGGAAGCATAACAATATAATTTGGTTTTATCAACTGGGTCGATAATGTCAATTGGCCACCGTAAAGAGATTCAAGAGCTGACGTTTCGAGCGTTAGCCCTTCGTCGGAGCGAATGGATTCGCTCCGACGAAGGGCTAACGCTCGAAGCGTCAGCTCTTGAATCTCTTTACGGTGGCCAATTGACATTATCAACCCAGTTGATAAAACCAAATTATACCCATTTATCTGTTGTTTTCTCTCCAGCAGATTTTGAGTCTGTTTATTTCCATTGATTTCTTTCCTTGTTTTGTACCGGTTTCCTTATTAGGTACTAGTTTCTCTTTAAATTTATTGTAATGTAGCTGACCGTTTTATACTTCTGATGATGTACGTAGAAGCATACGAAACGTTAAGTTTTTAAGATCAATAACATGCGTTGCTTTGTCATGTTTGAGACCGCAGTTTGCTTTTTGTTTCTACTCAAGCTGAAATGACCAAAGAATAAGAGTTTCTACGATTTAATTGAATCTGTTTTTGCAATTCTGAGTTTCAAAAAGAGAGAGTGAACTTAACGTTTTATGTTTGCATACCGTAAAGTTTATCTTTGTTAAATTGTTTGTTTACAGTGACCTTTCCAACAATATGTTGTCTCGTATACAACCGGGTGCATTGGAAGGGCCGGCAGATCAACTTGTAAACTTGTAAGCATTTTGCCTAACATAGATATTTTACGGTGTGTGTGTGTTTGGTCTCTGTCTTTCCTCCAACGTCTGAGTCTCCTCCTTAGAGAACATGAATTGATACTTTAGCGCAAAACTTGTTAACAACCTCGTTCTCAGGGTCTCTCATCTTCTCGCCCTCTCAGGGTCTCTCTTCTTCCCGTCCCCCCGGGGCGAGAGAGGAGGTCGGGAAGGAAGATTGGGAATTTTGAATTCAAAAACATAGAAAAGTGTTTCAAATGACTAGAGGTCGACCATTTGTCCCACGTCTCAAAAGCGAGACAGGAATAAAATATAAAATCGATTAGATCGAGATCAGATGTTGCTAATTGCTAATTGCTCCAGACAACTGAAAGAACCCAAGAAAAGTAAGTTGAATTACACTGATAGTTTGGAGTCTCTTGGAACGAGAGATGTTTTTTCCTTAAACAAAAATTCCCCTAGCCCCCCCCCCCCCCCCAAAAAAAAAAAAAAGTCTCAGATATGCTTTAGCTAACGGCTAGTTTGAAGGGGATCAGATATTAAATACTGATTAAAACGCGTCTCCTCCGAACACCACCCGGCCTCCTACCTTGTCTTCCTCCCGTTCCTCCTCTTCCTCAACAGGCGATAACTAATAACTAATGGCTGGCCCTTTGGATTTTTAAACGACAGATTTCTGGAAGGAAACAAGTTGGAGACCATAGCTGACGGAACTTTTGCACGCTTTAACAAACTCAGTGTATGGTACGTTTTTCACATGCAAACCTAGGAATATACACGGAACTTTAACAATTCATATAATCTATAACATGAACTGTTAATTAGGTTTCTAAATATCCACTGACATACAACATACATGCATTATTCCAACAAAGATGTCACCAATAGAAATGAGTGTATAAAGAAATATTTTTAATCCTTCCTAAATCAAGAGAAATTTACATATACTCAAGGTCTTTCCTTCCGTCACTTTATTGTCATGAATTATTTCTTTCGGATAATAAGCTATTTTACAGTTCTATGCACAAATGCAACACACGCCTTTATGGTGAGTGAAATGAATTTCATCTTTCATTTTTTGCACCGAAAACTATATTTGTGACTGAAGGCGACCACTGAAACGAAAAAACAGATGTTCTTCAAAATTTGGAATGGGAATTAACAACTGAAAAAGCAGGTTTAGTTAGAGTTCCGGTGGCACCGATTGAGTTAGCTACCCTGTAACTGATAGAACCTCTTTGATTAAGCAGGAAATAAAGCAAACGTTTTACTGTTTATATTTTTGGCACATGCAGCGTTTTGAGTGAAAACCTGTTGAAATCCGTACCAGATTTGACCGGTCTTAACAGTGTTGTACTATTGTAAGTATATATTTTTAAAAGATAGTTTTCACGTGACGTCACGGCGGCCATGTTGGTGGACTCTTCTTCAAATTTTCGCAACAATTTCGTATTGTTTAATCCACTAATATGGCCGCCTTATCGCGTGAGTGAAAGCCATCTATACTACAGTGCCGCAAGCATAAGCGTATCGATAAGCATAAGCCGTAAGCATAAGCGTATCTTATGGAGCTATAATGAAAATAATTTATAGGATAAGGCGAGACTTCAAAATTTAATAGAAAATCGAATTAAGAGATGAAATGGTCTAAACAATTAAAATGTCCATAAAAAGTTCGAACATTGCATTGACTTCTTCATTGAAAGAACATGACAAGATTAATCTTCACTATAAATTGGAGCTCAATGCATATACTTTATTTTGTGATGCGAGTTTGAAATTCAAATTTTGAAGAAAAAATTTATGCCACACTAATTTAGCGGGGTTTTTTTCTTTATACCAAGTCATCTAATGACATGTGAACAATGACGGAAAGCATTCCCGGAACTAATAACGGCAACATGGCCTTTCAAAAAACATTACAACTACGATTGCACGCTTACAATCCATACACGTTGTATCAGATTTATTAGATGTACATTAAGCGTTGAATTTACTGTCAAGTAAAACCTAGCAGCTTATATTTCTTCAGATCCCTCGCGGAAAACTGAGGCACTTTCCATTAAGGTGGAAGACCTTTAACTATAAAATGGTTGCTCTGGATGGCTTTTAACCGTCATATCTTGGGTTCTCTTTCAATTCTGGAATTCGCTTTGGTCATGCTTGTTTCATTGGAGCATTAATAATAATAATAATAATAACAATAATAATAATTTTTTTAAATAATAATACTTTATTGCCATCACCTTGTGAATACAAACATTTTACATAGTATTTTTTAATAATAATAATAATAATAATAACTAATCTTTATTCACTAACAAGTGTTTTACAGGAGGGTCCTCCTAATAAAATTAATATTAAAGATAATAAATCCTAAATTTATGTATCTAATTATATAAAATAACTAAAGTTACATTTTTGCTTTGCTAGCGGCTTTCTTAAAACTATCTAAAGATTTTAGCAGTGTGACCATATTTGGAACGTCATGTTGCCGGAACACAGAAGCACTAAAAACTCGCTCAGCTGACCTCTTTCTCAGATGAAACCAAAGCCAATGGATAGAGTGCATTCAGATGCAAAATCTGTAGTATGAATTTGTTCAAATTCGTAATGTTCAAAAAATATGATGTTGCACCTTTTTAACTAACGCGAATCTTAATATTCTATAATTTTGTCGATTTGCCTCTTCGACAAAGAAGCAAATCGACCCTCTTTTTTAATTTGTTTTGTTTTAATTCACCTCCACAAGACTTACAGTACAGTGCAATAGTACATCAAAAGTGCACTACCTCACTTAATATCGATTATATTAATTATATTAATGAAATTACATTGCATAGCATTACAAACATGCTTAGCTACACAACAGTTGCATATACGGTACACGTTACAACCTTATACGGTCAAGCTTTCTTAAAATTTTATTATATCTTTAGAATAATATAGTGTAGTCTTAATTGTATTATTCCAGATTTAGATCTATTATGAATTTCTGTAAAAATAAGATATCTAATAGCGCTTTCTCCTAATATGGTACTAATTAACTAACAAACTTAATTTTATAATTTATACACTCGTACATTTATCTTCTTGATTTCCTGTAAACTTGTCTACCTACTCTCTTTAGTTACGACATGACCCACCTAGATTAGCATCTGCTACCTGTGGGCATTTCCAATTTGTACCTATTAGAAAAAACATAAATAAATAAATAACTGAACTGAACTGATACGGCCAATCTCCAAATGACTTTAAAGCCCATAATGATAACACCGCAGAAAATTGATTATTGGCTTCCACTTGTCAGTCTGCCCCACTGGGTGACCGACGTGACATTGTAGTCAGTTTATTGTATACTGTATACTGTAGTCAGTATTGATACCTATGGAATTGAGCCAGAGAATAAACGACTAAAAGTTTTCCTGGATAGGCCTACTACTCGACACCTTCCTGACTACTGGCAAAGTAGTGACGGTCGCCCGTTTTGGCACTTAATTTGCATAAACAAAATGGATGCGCCCTTCATAACTTGGCAAAGATCAGACATTTGAAGATTTCGTTTTACTCGTACTTTCAATTCTATTAGCTATAGTCTTCTATTGTAGATGCTTTCTCTAGTAAATGAGTTATGTCCTGTAATGTTAATTTACTAGACACTTATCTTTCAGGCAAATGACCAATAACCATATTGTAGATATATCACGCATCGCAAAATCTGGAATCAAAGTTGTGTATGAGCTGTAAGTATGACTATCTATGAGAGACATTTACAAATGATTTATCATTTAACGGTTTTTTCATCAACAATGGGATAGTTATAACAAGTATTTGCACGAAGAATCATATGCAGTATCATTAAAGGCTGGTTCTCACTAGCGCATAAGCATAAGCACAAGCATAAGCATAAGCAAGTGAGAACACCCGCGACATAAGCATAAGCATAAGCACAAGCATAAACATAAGCAAGTGAGAACACCCGCGACATAAGCACAAGCACAAGCACAAGCATAAACACAAGCAAGTGAGAACACCCGCGACATAAGCATAAGCACAAGCATAACATAAGCATAAGCATAAGCAAGTGAGAACACCCGCGACATAAGCATAAGCATAAGCACAAGCATAAACATAAGCAAGTGAGAACACCCGCGACATAAGCACAAGCACAAGCACAAGCATAAACACAAGCAAGTGAGAACACCCGCGACATAAGCATAAGCACAAGCATAACATAAGCAAGTGAGAACACCCGCGACATAAGCACAAGCATAAACACAAGCATAAGCACAAGCATAAGCAAGTGAGAACACCCGCGACATAAGCATAAGCATAAGAAAAACGAACATGTTTGTTTTTCTTATATCGGCTTGTGCTTATGCGTATTCTTATGTCGCAGTTTTCACAAGTGAGAACAGAGCCGACATAAGCATAAGCATAAGCTTAAGCCTTTAAACCAATCACATGTCACTTTGACCCAGGCTTCTGCGGAAAGTATCACAAGCAAAATGGCGGACGCTATGACATCTGTAGACGTCAGCCATCTTGTTTTTAAACATCAAGGAGACCTGGTATCGAGTATTGCGTCAAAAAATGTATTCTGCGCGTGCGTACATCCTTATGCTTATGTCGCGGGTGTTCTCACTTGCTTATGCGTATGCTTATGCGTTAGTGAGAACAAGCCTTAAAAGACAAACAAGAAAACAAAAGAGAGGGAATTCGCCTTCTTTCACAATTTATAAAGTAATTAAAGGGAATTTTAGCCTGACAAGAGGATACAAACAGCACTTCAGTATAATATAATTTATCTTACAGGTCATTGGCTCGCAATCACATTGACCACCTGCCAACGGATATATTTAAGAACCTCTCTGTAATAGGAGCCCTGTAAGTTAAACTTAATACTACTGAAACGTCAGAAAATTCCATGTCAACTAGGCGGGGCGGTACGCAGCACTTTTCAAGGTCCCATAGTGTTCACTGAAAAGTCCTAAAACAATAGTGCTGCGTGCTATTAAGATCCAATGAAATTAGAGGTAGAGAGCTGTGAGCTATCGCACTGTAGGCTCTGCATTGGACAAAATCGAAAGCTTGACTACCTCATTTTCTTCGTTCAAATTTTGTCGCGGTTGTTACTTAAGTTTTAATTTACATGTGGTGATATTGATTTGTATTGGTATTCAAATGGTGACGAATGAAATTAGGAAAAAAAGGCTAGGTAAATTATAAGAATTTTGAAACAAAAAAAAACGCAAGCATGGCAAGTGAAATTATTTCTCAATTTCAATTTCACTGAAGGAAACCAGTTATAAATTCACTCCAATGCTACGATCGCCTACAGATTCTACTGAGAGCACGTGATAGTTTGTTCTAACCGTTGTTTTCTTCCGAAGAAAGCGTTAGCTGAGTAGGAATTTTAGCTCGCAAATCCTGCTGGTCTTTCCATCGAGAGCCGTCAAAAGATACATTGACCGAATTACCATACACTCGCCCTCATGACTTAATCTTTACACGCACTGCACCGGGCTTTCAGGTAATTCGAACCAAAAAGGCTAGGTCAATAAGCTAATTCAAACACTCGCTCGTGGAATAATAGACCCTTGACAAGTACAACTAAAACTGGCTGGTATTTATAGTTCAGTATTGTTAACAACTCTGGTATTCCATACTTTTAACCCCCTTGCCATACTAACGCGGTATGTACACGCTTATGACTGAGACTTTGTTATGCTGTTCGTGTGAATTCACGATATGTTCTTTTCTCGTAGCGATTTGTCCTTCAACAAACTCCAGTCAATACCAGATTACATATTTAATAGCTTCAGGAAATTAATGATACTGTAAGTAAAATGGAAACGTTCTGGCGGCTAACAAACATCATGTTTCCGTGTACTCTGTTTTTGTGTTTTATGTTCTTATTTTAGAATGGAAAACATTTTGTCTTCTGCCCGGGGTTACTCCCTTAAATTTCGGGTAGTATTTTAATGTTATGAAAAGCCCTGTTGAAGGAGTCTCAATAAAGTGTGTAGGTACATTTTCGAATCTAGTTGCCAAGTGTCCCTTGAGAATTCTACCACTAATATATTTACGCATGTGTAAACTGCTTGAAAACTGAATGCATTGTTAATTACACACTTTGACCGTGTTGAAGTCCTCTTGGACATCCCATAATGTCTTTCAAAGCAATAGAAATCAAAATGGCCGCCGTATCGGGAAAAAGGTAAAAAATTCTTATATGTTAAAATCAGTTCTACCCTGGGATGATCAATGTTAATTAATACCCTATTTATATATTATTTTCAATTGTTAACCTGTTTGTAGTCAACACTTTTTTACTTTCCTTATAGGATGCTAAGCTTCAACAACATCACCCATATCAACCGCCGCACATTTGCTGGACTTACAAATCTAAATTATCTGTAAGTAATGACAATGCCTAACGATACCAAATAATATATAATAATTGGACACTAATTTAAGCACCTTGTTTAACACGTATACTCTCCCTTTTTTTGTTAGGATGCTGATTAAAAATAATCTGACGTTTATCGCCAAAGATGTTTTCGCTGAAACTGGTGTGCGATCTTTGTGAGTAAAATGCTAGCTCAAAGCCCGCATGGAAATAATTAAAGAAAAAGCCCTTATATCCAAATTGATATCGTTTAACGCTTTAAACTCAACCGATGATGTTTCAAAAGTGATACGCTGTTCCACAATTCACTGTTACCTTATACAGAGTATCGCGTCATAAACTGAACCAATGCATTCATGAGTTCGGATCGAAACTGACCAATCAAGTAATATAAATCTTCTCCTGAGAGGTCCGCTTATTAAGAAATCCAGTGTTTGTGAAGTAATGGCCGGTAACTGAAAACATTTTTAGACCGCCAGTTTCCGACACACTAATTAACCTGTTCCACGTCGTCTCCTTGGTAGATAATCACTGGTAAATAATCATTGTAAAAAAAGAAAATCTTAACTCAACTTTCTATTATTGTCGCTCGCAAACAAAATGTGTTATGTTTTCAGTAATTATGTTTTTTCTACTTTGTTTATGAATTATTGAGTTTATTAATTCTTTGTTATTGTCATTTTTACCCTAAAAAAGTGGGGAGGGGGCAGCTAAATCCTTCACCCTGAAAAATTATGGTTTGCACTGGATTTCCGCCATTGCCCGATTTTGCAATTCTTTCAACCTCAATGTATGGTACATTTAAAAGTAACTCATAATTGATGATGATGATGGTGGTGATGACGATGATGACGACGACGATGAAGACGACGATGGGCCAATGGAGTTGGGTTATGGCTACCGATACGTAATTTATTTGTTTCAAACTCACTAGCTTTTGTTGTTACAGGTTCCTCCACAGTAACGCAATCGCAGCTGTTCACAGCAAAGCCTTTAAAGAGCTCAATGGTCTAAAGAGACTGTAAGTAATTTAATCAAACAATGTTTGGGACGATACCGAACGAGTTTCCCAAATTTAAATAAATTGCATTGTTTCGACGCTTGAAACAAATTTTGTTGTATTAGGCTAATCATACTGTTAACAACTATAAAATTAAATACAAAATAAAACAGAAAGACAACCCTGCGCTGACAAACTGAAACGAAATGGAGTTTTAGACTCCATGCACAGCTGCTAATGCCTTCGAATGATTAATTAACGCCTTAAAACCCCATAATATTGTATAAATTCTTCATTTCAAAATGGAAGCATGATAGCTTCAAAACGTCGTAGATTTCTTCGCTATTAATTGCTATGTTTAAAGTGCTTTTTCTTATATTTATGATATTCAATTGCAAAAAACATTACTTTTTCAGTACTATATTTGATAACCCCTTAAGCTTATTACCAGATGGGATATTCGACGATATGAAATCAGATGCCAAAGTGTAAGTATAAATATATAACATAAGGAATGTTAACAGTTTAATTTAACGATAAAAATACATTTTGTTAAATAATAACGAACTTTAAATGAACGTTGTTATTGAAGTATTGAGGCTGCATTCTCGGTCTCATTACGTACTGTTTGGGGTTATGCATCTTAACTGAGTTTTGCGTTTTTTCAAACTAAACATTAAGAACAACTTTCAGGTCTATAACGTGTAAGAATCTTCGTCAACTGCCTCGAGGGAAATGCGCTTCAGTTATGTAAGTGACCCTCATGTTTGGTCAAGAATTAAAATACCTACTTACTTTAGTTTCTTCTTTGTTTTGTGTTGTAGAATAAGATCTTTAACTTCAAGAAACCTTGGTTATTATGATGTTTTTATCCATCTAGTGAATGTGCTCCATCAGCATCGTTACATATCCTATTACTCCAAGAAGTTGACTACAAAATCGGTTTTACGGGTTCCGGGTTTGTGTGTAAAAATTGCAACCCTGGATATACTAATACCTCCAGATGTGCTAACTGCAGTCTTTGCCCAGTTGGAACCTACATGAATGGCACAGCATGTCAGATGTGTCCGGCAGGTAATTCATAATATAAAAGAAAAAAGTCATTAATCCTCAAGTGCACTTGGAGTTAGAGATGAAAATTATAGTGTTAATCTCATTTCCTCATGTTAAACTGACTAAACTGCTTGCTTACTTGATAAATTAAGTACATATTTTTGGTTGGCTTCTGTTTCAAGGCTCAGCTGCATTAACATCAGAACATCAGTCTGATGAAATTACGGTATTTTCACCATATTGTTTCAACATTCACGGACCCCAAGCTAAGAATTTTACGAATCATGGCTGCCGGATATATTGATGGCATATTGAGACAAGAAAAGACGTTTTCTGCAGTATCTAACAATAAAACACACAATAATCGTTTACGGAGTGGTTTATTAAATTAAAAGTATCCCCTTCGTCGACAAATCATGATCATATGCAGTCTCGTGCATTATGCCGACAAATATAATCGGTTTAGTCAACCGTATATAGTTCTCTACCAAAACCCACGTTCATCTTCTTATTCAAACTAAGTTTGATGGAAACGTTATTTTTCAATACTTCATAGGTGGTTTTTATCAGGACCAAATGGGGCAAGTGGAGTGTAAACGATGCAGCATTGGTACTTTTGTCCCAGAGAAAGATCGTCCTGGCACAAGTGCTGTTGACTGCCGGGCATGTCCATACGGTAAGGAATGTGCTAGCCTGCGAGTAAGCTCTCTACAGTGGAACCCCGCTATAACGAAGTGTCACGGTACCGAAAAAAAACTTCGTTATATCGGGGTCTTCGTTATAGCGAAGACCCCGCTATAACGAATTATCCGGTTAACAACAAAAATATTCGTTATAGCGGGGTAATTTAAATTTACCAAAAATTCAATACTACACGTAGAAATCATTACTTTTGTTCATTTTATATTGTAAACTATAAGTGCAACGCGCTGACAATCGAGACATAAAATTCAAGAACATTCTCAATTTAAAACTTTAAAATTCAGAAGTAACAGTAACACGCGAGGGAAATCAACGATGTCGTTTAGCAATCATCTCGATTTGTCTCTATTCAAAAAACATTCCTCGTTTCACTTAAAAAAATCTTCCAATGTAGATTGCTTTCGACCCGCGACATCAGTGGCAAGAAATGTGTCCTCCATAATTGAAAGGTACCGGAGAATTTCTTTTTCCGGGCACCTGCCTTGTCGCTGCTGACAACGAAGTTGCGCAAGAGTCCTACTGCGGCATTAGACTCGGAGGCAGTAACTTTTCACGCTCCATTATCGAGCAATCTTCGTTCTCAGAATCTTCATTTTCGTCCTGAAGATAGAGTAGAAGTTAATTGATGTCGAAATACCAATGTCTATGACATAATAAGCCGTTGACTGAAAGGTTGCTGTCTCTTCACTGTTGACTGTTGATCTGTACAGTGTTTATCTTCTGTCGCGTGTTGACAAAACCGGAATAAAGCAAGCTGTGAATTCTACTCCACACTAAAATCTGTCTTTATTACTGACTGCGAGCGAGCGACAGACAAAATATTCGTTATAGCGAGGTAAATTGTGCGTTGGGACCGTCAAAATCGTTCGTTATAGCGGGGATTTCGTTATAGCGGGGTTCGTTATAGCGGGGTTCGTTTCAACATATTTTACTGTAAATCTGCCGGGCTTTCAAATGTTATTCGTTATAACGGGGTCTTCGTTATAGCGGGGTTCGTTATAGCGGGGTTCCACTGTATTTGGGTCTCACGCGAGATTTATTTTGGGCGCGAGCCGCGAGAGGATTGGGGCGGGGGTCATTAAACATGTCCTATCTACAAACAAAATCATTCCCCTTGATAATAATAGCGTCATGTCCGCTGCTTAGTTAAAGCGTTTAACAGCTTATGCCTAAGAGACTGGGGCAGACTTGGAAATGAAGGTCGGCCGATTTGGCTCAAAATCTATACACAAAGTCCTCCTGTAGACTTATGCAACTTGCCAAAGTTTCAGCTCCATGGAGCTTTTTTCAGCTGAGTTCTGGATAGCACCGCCAAGGGGTCCCCATGAGGTTCATTTTCAACCAAATTTTGGGTAATTTTCAATTCCTCCATCATAGACTTGGAAATAATTTCAAACAAAACCAAAGTCATTTATTCAAAGCCCAATCACTAACCTTTCATAGGTAAAGACGTTGGTTCACAGAATTATTTCTTTTGTCTGTAGCATAAATCAAAACGTGGGCCTTTTTTAGTATATCAAGAGTAACCGGAAAAGACCTGTTTTTAAGGCTTATTATTTTGGATGCCCACATTTTTGATCAAAACATTTTAGCATCCCTGTAAAGGTCAACCCTTATTCTAGTAATATCAGGAAAAAAATACTAAGGTTGATGCTTTTTAACATAGCAGACACTCTCTCAAAAGATACCACTAAGCCCACTTCCAGTAAAAGTGATTAGAGGGTGTCTTCATAAAAAAAATACGTAGCAATTTGTTTTTTATGTCCATTCTTGTTTTAAGCTGTCATATGAAAGCTTTTACAACATCATTATTAGAATAAGTTGTATTTCCATGAATATTCTAATTTAATTGGAGGATCGATCAAAGTTTGGTCTGACCAAAGGAAAAACTTGAAACTTTACGGACAATTAGCATCATTGTCAATAATTCGTCATTCGCTGAAAGAATCTACTTCTTGGTGCTCTAGAAGCACAAAGACTGAATAATGATAACATTGGATTTGTGTACCATAAATGATATAACAAATTTGTCATCTGTTTGAAATTATTTATTTCCATATAGCCTTGGGAAAGTGCAATGATTCTTATTCAATACAGCAATAATATTTCTCAGATCGACAAACTTGAGCACAGCTTCAACTTGAGAATTTTGAAAATAAAATGTTAATGAAAATAGCAAAGGCCAAATAACATGTTCGCGTTCATTGCTCGGATAAATTCACGTTATTTAGTCGCTTACCTCACTTCATTTAAGAGTTATGGTATTTACAATGCCGGTAGTCCCACATTATCCTATGTAACATCGAAAACTTCAGCTCTTTCCTTCAGCAAGAAGATTGTTTGAAATGTCAGTGACAGCATTCAAACATGCGGGCTATTCACTGGCTGTTATTAAGTTGGAAATCTTTCTTCTGACAAACATAGCTGTTTGTTGACGTATAGCACTACTACAATATGTACCAGCTATGAACTGTGAAAAACTAAAGCGAATGAAGAGTACAGAAAGGCCAAAATGTTGTGTGATTACTTTGGGTCTGCATTCATTCCCAGTCCCCCATTACCTTCAAAATGTTTTGTCGTTGATTGTTTTGGACAGGGGTGTGTGTGTTGGGGGAGATTTTCAGAAGTAATTGCTGAAAAGCACTGGGTGTATATTTTTAAGTGATGTTGTGAATAGTCAAGGAGGGGGGTGGGGGGAGGGGGATTTACTTCCATATGCATAGGCCAAACGTTTAGCAAGGAATAGTCTAGTTACCTCATATGTGCCTATTCCTAAGATATGGAGGAACAAAAGAAGGAAAGCTTGAAGACATTCAACGGTCGATGCTAGCAAATTTAAACGTTTTTTGCTACACATGAAAAAGTCACTTGGTTTATGCAACATCAATAAGTCTATAAAGCTTCATTTTCTGCACACCACAAATTTAAAATTCTGGTAGATGAGAAAACACATTAAAAACAGGTTTTCAATTGAACAATTTGTTAGCTTGCAGCTTTGGGAATGCTTATAAAACGATTAAATCGGTAAGAAGGTGCAAATCGCGACTTTAAATGTTACAGCTAGCAGTCAATTCCATTTCAGATTCAGTTGCACATGGAGCAAAGATATGCGACTTTATTCTCTACTCGCTGTATCTTCATGACTGTATTTTGTGTTCATCCCTCTTCTGGCGTGATTAAAAACCTATTTTCCAACATTCATTTTTTTTTAGTTTGCACGTGGTCTTGTAACAATTTCTTGGAACATTTATAGGCTAGTTAAAAGTAATAAGTGATGTCGATGGGACAACTGTGATTTCCATAGCTATAAATCGTCAAGATGAACATTTCAAGGTGAAAGGAAGAGGACAGAAGCTATTGTGAAATGTAAGGGAAAAAAGGCGGAAGAGAGGGACCAGAAAAGATTAGGAATTAAAATAAAGAACTACAGATCTAGAACATGCAGACTCATATGAAGAGGAAGGTATAGTTTCCTAAAGAAGACTGGGGACGGATAGAGACCCAAAGTAAACACAACATCCAGAACAGCGAGTCACGTGACATTTTGGTCTTTCTGTACTTTTCATTCACTATTTTTTCACCGTCATGCAGTTCACACGTATAGTGCTACATGTACACGAACAGCTATCTACGTCAAAAGAAAGATGTCCAACTTAATAACAGCCGGTGAATAACACGAATGCTTGAATGCCGTGACGCACAGCACTCTGAGTTAATGAACATAAATATTTTCAAACAATCGTATTGCTGAAGGAAAGGGCTGAAGTTTTAGACGTTAAATAGCATAGAAGGACTGTTGAAGATACCACAAATCTTAAATGAAGTGAAGTAAGCGATTGAAGAGATCAGTGGAATTTATTCGAGCAGTGAATGGGGGGATGCACTTTGGTCTTTGATGCTGTCATGCAAACAATATTTTCAAAATCCTCAAATTCAAGCCGTGTTGAATTTGTCAATCTGGTGTTCTGAGAAATTTTATTGTTATTGAATAAGAGTTATTTTCACTTTCAAACAGATGACATTATTATATGGTACACAAATCCAATGTTGTCATTGTGGTTCAAGAATGTCATCACGTGGGACCATAATATTTTTGCTATCGTTGAATTGGAAAGTTTAAATAACACATTATGTATCGGGTTGAACAAACTACAACTAGACGCATGACTGCGTGTACTCGGGCTGCTCTTTTTCACTGAAACTTGATTTTTATGTATAGATATAGATTAATTACAAAACAGCGATAACTCTGTGTCACCTTATGTACAGCTATGAAAGTGTTTTATACCTATCATGTATGTGACAAGATCGAATGGTTGTCTGTGAATTTCCATATTTATAGTAGTTTCCATATCATTTCTGGTTCGTAAAATGCAGAGATAGTTGGAGCCTCTGACTTCCGCTGACTTGGAGATGTATTTTATGATTGCCCACCCCGGCAAAGTTATAAATTTGCACTTTATAATTTGAAACTCGTGTATTTCAACTTTTGTTTATTGACATGTACGCAGATCACTCATAAATGTTGATCTCTCGTAAGGCATGCGGACTGACCCGTTCCGAACATGCTCAACGTCCTTTCGCGTGGACCTACCGCGAACGGCGTGTTCGTTTGTATGTGATTTCAGCTCCCTTGAAGTCATGGAATCCGTGCTACAATAAACTTTCAAACAACTTCTGCTATCCATGTGCTCAGCGATGTGCAGAACGCTGAGCGACCGCTCACCTACTCGACGCATGCGCTTTAAAGCCCAGACGGTGATTTGTGACTGAACGTGGAAAAAGAAAATAATGCCGAAATTACAACTCGGCTAGCCCGAGTAATTATGTATGTCGATATTAAAATGAGAAGAAGACTTTGACAATGAAGCTGATTGTCCGTAAAGTTTCAAGTTTTTCCTTTGGCCAGACCAAACTTTGATCGATCCTCCAAAGATTAAATTAGAATGTTAATGAAAATACAACTCATTCTGATGATAAATGTTTTAAAAGCTTTCATACGACAGCTTAAAACAAGAATGGACATAAAAACACAAATTGCTACGTATTTATGAAGACATCCTCTAATCACTCTTACCGGAAGTGGGCTTGGTGGTATCTTTTGAGAAAGTTTCTGCTAAGTTAAAAAGCATCAACCTTAGTAATTTTTTCTTGATATTACTAGAATAAGGGTTGAACGTTACAGGGATGCTAAAATTTTATGATAAAACATGGCGCATCTAAAATAATAAGCCTTAAAAATCGGTCATTTCAGGTTACTCTTGATATGCTAAAAATGGCCTACGTTTTGATTTATGTTACAGACAACAGAAATAATCCTGTGAGCCAACGTCTTTACCTATGAAAGGTTAGTGATTGGGCTTTAAATAAATGACTTTTGTTTAGTTTGTCTGAAGTTATTTATAAGTCTATGGTGGAGGAGTTGAAAAGAACCCAAAATTTGGGTACCCCTTGGCGGTGCTATCCAGAACTCGGCTGCAAAAAGCTCGATGGAGCTGAAACTTTATTACATAAGTCTACATAGGTCTGCAGGAGGACTTTGTGTATAAATTTTAAGCCAAATCGGCCGACCTTCATTTCCAAGTCTGCCCCGGTCTCTCAGGCAGAAGCTCTTAAGAACCGTCTCGCAAGTAGACTTTCTGAAAAGTCCTTCGTCTTGTTTATTCAGTACACGCCGGACTTCTGCCCTGAAATTCTTGAGGTCGACGTGTGGCAAGTCTATCTCGCAAGAGACTTTTCATATTAGAGGGTGTCCATGGGGTTTATAGCTAATGTTTGCGTATAAAGATGTTTTTTGCTATCGTAACCGTATAAACGACAAAACATAACTCACTAATGTATAAAAGAACGTCGGCGTTTTGGTGTATGCATTAATTGACTCCTAAAGGGTGAACACCTTCTAGCACAAATACAAAACAATTTCTAAATACAAATATAAATTTTTGTACTGTCATTTTTTAAACATGTTCCACATTCCATACAAACGTCCCTACGTTTGAAATGGTGACCCCAAATTAAAAACTAAAATTAAAACTATAAATTATAAAGTTTTTATCTGTTTTCTCGTAATTTGAATATTCTGCAAGGGACCTACTATTTGGAAGACGGTGAGATCAGTGAAAAAACTTTGTTTGTCCATGTTAAGAGTATCGACACAGAAATGAGGGGGCTGTCTCAAAATTAGAGACGTTTGTATCGATTTTAAATCATGTATCAAGATGATTTATAGGATTTCCGTTCATCCTAAACGCATCCCAAACGCATCAAACGTGGTCAAAGGACTAATCCTATCGTCATCTTTCATAACTGGCAGGATTGTAAGCAGTCTATTTCTAACATCCATTCTTCCATTAACAGGTACTTTATCTAATGAGACTGCTGGTTATCGTGCATGCAGATGCCTTCACAATTTTTATCGCCTAGATCGTTTTGGAGCCTGTTCAATTTGTCCAGCTTATGGCTTTGTCTGTGAGAACGATATAGCGATACTTGCGCCTAATTACTTCTGGAAATGGCCCAACCAAACACGGAGTTCGGAGATGTTTTACAAGAATTTCGTTGAGAACATTAATACTTTTGGATCTGACTACAATGCGACGTTCTCTATATTTGATGCTTCACTACCAAAGCCACTAAAATGTCCTCATGCTAACTCCTGCAAGGGCGGAATTGACTCAGAATGTCATGAAGGATACCAAGGGACCTTGTGTGCAACTTGCGCAACCGGCTTTTACCTTCGTTTCAACAATTGCTTAAAATGTCCGCCGTTAACGATTACCATAATTACATCCGTCTTGGTGATTGTACTCTTTGTTGCTGTGTTTCTGATGGTTCTATGGGGAGACTCTAAGCACGCAGAGAATGATCGTACAATGGCAGATGTCATCATGTCGTGCTTCAAGATTGTGATTGGATTTTACCAAGTTATTGCCGGTATTTTCTCGGCATTGGAAAGGGTTAAATGGCCGGTAGCTTTAATCTCTATGGAGAAATATCTCAAATTGTTTGAAGGAAACATTTTGCAATTTGCCCCATTAAGCTGCATTCATCCTCGACTGCGGCTAGATCACTTCGCGAAATTTTTTGCGGTCATTTCTATGAATATGTGCGTTGTCTGTATTATTCTTCTTTACCTCCTCTTTAAAAAGCGTTGTATCAAAAATAAGACTAATATCCCTAATAGCGAGAAACTTCGGGCAGTTTGTAGCTTAAGGAAATCGTGCTATCGCAACATTTGTTTGTTTTTACTGGCTTCTTACCCAACAACCAGTAAGACGACAATCCAAACTCTACCCCTTCCTGGCGCTTGTGTGGAAGTATGTTTCACAGATGACAAGAAACAATGCATTTTCCTCCTGAGGGCAGATTACTCCATCCAATGTTTTACTCCTCGACACAACTTGTATTGGCCCATTGCTGCTGTGTTTGCGATATATCCCGTGGGCTTCCCACTTCTGCTTTTGTTTCTCATTTACAAATATCGCGAGTCACAAGAAGAGGAAGAAATTGCTTTCGGTTTGAGAGTGTTCTTTGAAAACTACAAGAAAAAGTTTTGGTTTTGGGAAATAATAGAAATGTATCGTAAGTTGATACTTATCTCACTTGTGTTTCTCTTTGGATCTAAAAGCATTTCCCAGATTAGCTTCACTGTGGCGACTGTGAGCGCATTTGGAGTGGCTTACACTTTCTTTCGACCAATCAAGGGCAAGTTTGAAGATCGTCTGCAAACGTTTGTGCTGTGGGTCATTTTCTTTGATGTCTGTCTTAGTGCAGTATATTCAAACTGGGAAAACAGTCAAAGCCAGACAGAGAACGACTCCGTCTTTATAAATGTCCTTTTTGTGACTCTTAACGCCTCAGTGTTGTTGTTTGCCATCGGTAAGTGCATTAACAGTACAACAGGAAGCAATTTTTGAGCGTGTTGGAGGGGAGTGAGAGAGTTTATGGATTAAAGGATTAAGGGCTTTAGGGATTTGGGATTAGGCGGTTAAGGAAGTAAGCCCGGTTTTCGCGACGGAGTCAGAGTCGGAGTAGTAAGCGGAGTAATAAGCATGACGGAATCGGAAGAATCAGAACGTTTCCATAATCTTCCGATTCCGCTTATGACTCCGTTGCTTACGATCTTGTTGAATCTAGCTTGGCAGAGTCGCAGGCAGAAGCGGAAGAATAAACCAATCACATTGCTAGTTTCAGGCACTCCGAGTACTTCCTTTCTGCTTACGACTCGGACAACCTATTTTACTAGATCATAAGCGACGGATTCATAACTGGAATGGGAACTCTGCCGTTACGATCAGTAGATCATATTGCTTGTGGCTCCCCTTATGGCCATAACTAGAATTTCAAACAAACAGTTGGATGACCAACAAGATGGCTGACGACTCGATTATACAATCTCGTTGTGCTTTTCTTTGACTCCAACCCTTCATGACATAACCAAAATGCCGAGTTGTTTGTCTCAATGAACAATAGTACACCACACGTTCAAGGCTTCCTCGAATTATTTCTTTTCACGCGTTGTATGGATATTTATGACGCCAATTTCGTGAAGAAACAAACTAGTAGGATAAAGAAACTTCGTCAGAAGCATTCAGTTTCTTTGATTTTTGGACATGAACTGAATGCTATTTCAATTCAAGTTCGAGATCGAAATGGCTCTCGAAACACGCCGGCAGACAACGCGCGAGGATAATTAACAATTATTCCATGAGTACCCAGACTCGTACCCAGTCGCTATTTACGGTTTCTGGGGGCGAGAGAAGATTGAATACCAGTGAAGACATTCTCGTCCCCGTAGCCCTTTTCGTTTCTCTTAGCCGGCAGGGCCTTGGCACGAAAAACGAAGGGCTCTGCAGACAAACGATTTCAAGTCCGAGATTCTAGGACTTTCGGACTTCATGTATATAGCATTGATGTTTCTACATGTTGTGTGTTGTAATTAGGCGGCCGGCGAATATTTTTACTTCCGTTTAAGATTTCTTTGTTCTCAACAGCCAATAAAGAAAATTAGAATTTTTTGGAAAATCGTATGTCCCCAGAGCCCTTCGTTTTTCGTGCCAAGGCCCTGCCGGCTAAGAGAAACGAAAAGGGCTATGGGGACGAGAATGCAGTGAAGATTGAGGCACTCCGCTCGCCTCAGTCTTCCCCAATATTCAATCCTCTCTCATTCCCTGAACCCGTAAATAGCAACTGGGTATAAGTCTGATTATCACCTGCTGGCTACGAAATAATGGATAACCAACGAGACCGTACCCCGGTGTGGGCTATTGCTATTTCATATTCAACAAGCGTGAGTGGCATAATTGTTTTATTAAAAAATATGCGTATGCTTACAATTTTTACAATGGTATATTAGTTCGGATCGCTCATCGTTCCTGCGAAAAACCCCTACCTACCCCCTACCCCTAACCAACCTCGTTCCCAGGGTCTTTTCTATAAAGACCCTAGGAACGAGGTTGCACCCATTTATGCACTAAAGCCACAAGTCACTGAGGTGGGGTGGGTGGGGTTTCTACCAGAAACCATGATTGATCTCGTAGCTAACCCAGTGAGAACTCTTGAATTGCATTTCCAATGATCCAGTTTTAAATAAGCAAAATTGATCCGAGGAAGATTTGAAATGAAAATAGGAGTTTTTTTTCTGTAATAGAGTATATTAGGAAGATGACCTTTCTTAACTTTCATGCGATCTCCTTCTATTGACACAAATTAGAATTAACCACATTATGTATATCACCTGTATGGAGACTTGATGTACTTATCTTCAATGACCTTTTTAACAAGTGTGAATCAGTGATTTTTCAAATCTTAAGGGTCAATTCTCACAGGCACACAGCAATGACAGCAATCAGTGTTCAGAAGGAGAATAGATAGAGTGATTTCTAGTTTGTATCTGTGTGACTTAGGGAATTTTAACTGGTAACAATTTTGGTTTGCTTTATATTTTATCTTCGATCAGTAAAGGGAGTTCTTCATTTGCGGTCCTTTTGGAAAGAGATCTCTTTGTGCCCGATGCGATGCTTCAGTTTCTTTCACCAAGGAATTACACTTGTCAGAAACAAAGTGGTTGGATTGTTTGTCAGATTGTCGCATCCAACGTCAAGAAGAGAACCATCCGAAGTGCAGGCCTACTTGATCCAAGAGTACACTTGATGGACAGACAATTAATAAATATAGCGCTTTGCTCTCCAGTGTTTTAAACACTTTACACGTTTTACGTAAATTTCAAATCTCCTGGTTTTAAATAAGCATTACATCGTGAATTTCTCTTTGAGCAATAGCTTTAAATTGCATAAAATTAGTTTCTCAATCAAATGATTGATCAGTCATTCGCATTTTTATAAAACCCGTTAAAATAGTATGAATTTTGAATTCATTTGTAATCCTCGGTGGTAGAAACTCAAACCTAGGTGCCTCTGAATTCATAGACCTCTTTGTTGTTCCATTTCCCACTTTCCGTGAGACTTATTTCTTTCAAATTCAACCAAATCCACGCGGAAATAAATGGATAATTTACAAATGGACAAAGGAGCAATTCTCTGGAGAGCATCACATGATCTGAAATGGGCAATTTACATACTAAGCTAAAGAGGTCTATTGAAAGTTGATAATAATGATATAATTCTCTACTTGCACAATCCCATAATACACCGCTTCTAACCCCAAAAAAATTTGCATAGTCATTGTTTTCGATTTCCCTTGGGACATCTTCATGTCCCAGTAGAAATTGCAAACAATGATTGTGTAAAATTTGGGGGGGGGAAGAGGTGTATTATGGGATTTGTGCAAGTAGACAATGATGACGATAATGATAATATTTTATTTAGCTCAAATGGATGTATACACTCGATTGTTACACTCTTTATTAAGCCAGTCAAAGATATTGTATTTGTAGGTTAGTAAGGATGCAAGCTGGGAAGCTAAATAAAGCGGTAAGTTTCTAAGTTAGAGTGAGCGCTAGCAGGTAATAGAAGATATGAAAGAAGATATATAAGATAGAAAAGAGTACCTCAAGGCAGTGATTTTCGTTATCTGAATCCTATAACTGCTTAAAACTGTACTGTGCTCTCTCCAGCATTGTGGCCAAATGCCGGGTGGTCTTATCGGCAGTATTTCAGCAGCCTTGTCAACTAAATGGTGTTATTATCCAACCGTGCCTCGTAGAGTACAAATAATACCCAAAATGAGTACAAATATCACCCGGTATTTGTACTCCAGAGGATAATAAATCTCTTAAACGTTTTGTTGTGCAGTAGATCGCTGAGAATTTAAACTCGTTGTTTGTATTTTGACTCGCACGACCTCGCGGGCTTACGCGCGAATGCTGAACAGTTCACTCCCGCAAATCCAGCCGGGTACGCAGGCTACACAGTTTCGAACAACTCGAGACATAACGGTTACTCACTTCTTTCAACAATTTACTTGATATCTTCCCAGTCTTGAAGTTCAAGACATATTTTATGTGTGAGCAAAAGTATGCTGTTTTAAAAGATCATTTACATGTCCCCGACACAAACTGGGAACGAGAACGACTGGGACAGGGAATGAGAACGAAAATGGGGCGCTTGTACAAGCCGGGGGAATTTGAGGGTGCGAATAAACTCAGCTCAAGCGGCAATCGAAGCCAATCAGACTCCTCACCAATCTCCCTACGGCTTTGCCGCTCCAACGACGGCCTCGTCCCCAAAAGCAAAAGCAGTACTTCGCCGCGAATCGCGCGAATAGGGAGGAAAATAGCTTCAAAACAGGAACCCAAACTACTTTTTACCATAACTGCAGAACGTCTCGCGCGCTTATTGGCTCATGTTGACGGTCGACAAATTCATCGAAACACAAAAGAGTCAAAGCCTGGGTTCCAGGTTGCACGCGCCTTGAAACTTTGAAACAGCTTCAATCGCTCAAACTCTTTACAGTCTTTGGTGCCGGTAGTTCTCATAAATAAGCAACAAATTTTATTCAAAGAGACTCCTTTAAATAGGAAATCATGAAATTATATTCGTTTTTCAAGATGAATATGGATCGGGATTGAATTAATCCGTGAAGAGAAAACTCAAAACGTTTGACGAGAAACGCCTTGAATGGGATCGTTTATTTTTTCCGTGTTATACCGAGGCACAGCGAGTGGACAGAACTTTAAAATTCATCTGGTTTTCGAGAATTTACAAAAGGGAATAAACGTTGGTTGTTAAAATTCTATTTCTACATTTTGGTTTTGAGTTACTTTACGTAGTTTGAAGTTTGTGATTCTGTAAGTTTCGAGTCGCTTTTAGAAAGTTATTTCAGGTTTGCTCGCACTTTTACTTTGTGAAAGCAAGTCTTCGCCACTTGGCTTGCCCGCGGCGGTCTCGTGAGCCGCCCAAAATTTGACAATGTGATGAAGAAATTCGTGGTCGATTAGAGGACGTACCACAACAAGCTCACGTCTATTTGTTTAGTGTTAATGTACATGGAAATTGATGAACTTTCAATCAAGGTTGGAGCAAAGACTGACATATCCAACAACGCCGGTTGAAATGGAAATGCCGGAATTGCGCATAAAATACCTAAAAAACAGAAAACCAAATTCCTGGGTTAACGTATATTGAATTGATGAACTTGAATTTCACTCAACGGCAGAGCAAGGACTCCGAAAGCCGATAAAGTTGAAATAGTGGTTTTCGTCACAAATATGTGCGCTTGGGCATTAAAGGGTTAATCAACATAGAAATGGACGAACTTTCACTTCGCGAGTCTTAGAAACTTGTTTCTATTTATTTTGTTAGATATCATTTCACGGTTTAAATGCAAGCCCGCAAAGTACAACTTTTTTGATACAAAATATCTTTTCTTATTTCCAAATAATAAACAAAGGGATATTTGCCTAGAAAAATTCGTACCGGCAGAGCAACCTCTGGTATCTAGGATAGCATAAGCATTGAGCAATAAAAAAATCCCGCAAACTGAAATCCCCCCATCACTATTCTAATGGTCCGTTCCTTGTTTGTTGCAAAGGGCCACTTGCAATGTAGCCTTCACGCAGTCGTTTTTAGGAGGTGCACAAAACTGCAAGGATGATACTCTACTACGTAAAAAAATTTGCGAGACATCAACATGACCGAAACCGATAAAGCGCGGCTGTAACCGTGGACAGCTGTTTTGTCCTATTGGGTCTCGTCAACACAGTGGACAGATTTTAAATGGAACCAACGCAAACGCTAGGCTCGATTTCCGCCGCTCTCTCGGCCGCTGGTAATCGAACCTACGCGAATGCCAGGCGGAAAAATAAAATGATCCGTACTTTGAACTTACTTTCTCCTCGGATCACGCGTTGCCACATCACGTGTCCCGGGAAGCAAGAAGATCAAGTGCCACGTTGTGGCACTTGGTCTTCTTGCCAAAATGTGCCAAAATGTAGATGGCCAAATCATCTGAACATGAAAACGCAGGGGCAAAACCATGCTAGGTGAAAAGCCACAGCATATCGGATCTGAAAAGACCTACGGTCCCAAAAAAAATGATAAACTGAAAACTGCGTAGATCCGTTAACGATAATGTTTCTGACTAACGTGGGAGCTACAAGAGGCGTAATCAGCCTTCTAATCTTCTAGGGGATAGCGTTCACTTATACTTCTCTCTCCTCCGCAGAGGTCCCTTCAGTGGAGAAAAAAATAAAAAAAAAAACTGTTCAAAAAGAAAAAAAAGCTGAGCGCCGGGTATGATGGGAAGAAAGCCTCGCTTCTTTCCTTCTCCTTTCCCAGTGTCCCCGCGCGCTTCCGTTTTCCCCCTCCCCAGACTACACGCACTTTCCCTCTCCCCACTCCCAATATCAAGCCAGTACGAAAACAAAACAATGAGACCTCTGAAATGCTCTGAGGAAGAGAGAGCTTATAGAATGAAATTCTGTCCTATCCAGTGGAATCGCTCGTGGAATAATTGTTAATTATCCCCGTTTTGAAGGCATTTTATTTCGGTAGCCTCGCAGCTCCTATAACCTCTAAATTTCAGTCGCAGAGATAGTGTTGCAGCCTTATTGTTTGGGCTAGCGTCCATTGTTTGTGTTGTTTGTTCTTCTGTCTCACCTGAAGGGTGGTCCCCAATCAGGTGAGACCTTGTAAGAGCTGCAAGGTGACCCCTTTATTTCAAAACCTCGCGCTCTTGGGCCACGGGCTTGTCGGCCAGCGGTAACGAGACCTTACCAGTCCTTCTAGTCAGCTACATACTGTCAGCTACTGAATCAACAAAATGGCGAGCGTTGACGCTTTCGATGTGAAAGTGAAGGCCGTTCCGTTTTCATTCTGCTAGAAGATCCAGTGGCCTCTAAACGAACTATGGCCGACCGTAATAGAACACGATCAAAAATTTACGAGAGGTTGAACAACCCTGAACTTCGCTGTAAGACGGGGTAAGTCCGATTTCAATGCATTTGCCGCGCGGTTGTATCACTGTAGAACTCGAGGGACTTTATTTCGTGTCAAGGGAAAAATATATATTTTAGATATTTTTGGGGGGGTTAAATTCTTTTTTTCAGTATCTTCGTATAAAAGAACGAGTTTCCCGGAGAGGGATGTCAGGGACGAGTTCGCGAGCTCCTGTTCGTTTCGTGAAGTCGCTATAAAAATTTTATTCGAACTTTCATACATTTACATTTGTATTCTTTGTTACGATTGACTGTGATTAGTGGATGTTAATTAACTATGAAAACTTATTTGAAAGAAATTTGAACGTAAAATAAAGGGGTTTTGGGGTCGTGTGCGCGATGGGTGAAATTTGACCTCTTGTGATTCTCATGTGATTCTGTCGCTACATGCTGTTTATCAATTTCGTTACATAAAAGTGATAGATAGCCTCATACCCCAAGGAAAAAAAATGTCACCAGTATAATTCGAAAATTTATGCAATCACAAAGTTATGTATGTTTGAATCATGTGAAGCCAACATCATCTGTTACGTACAGCAAGCTTACAAATATGCTCATATCCTGTCAGGGCAAAATTAAATTGTTCGTCATATAGTGTCTGGGTGTGGATAATCTTTGCAGAATCTGTTTACAGAACAATACCAAGAAATACAATACAATTTCTCTTATTTGGGAAATGAGCAATTTTCTACTTTGTTTTGGAATACAACTGTGTACAAGCTGCAGGGCTGCTATAAACATTCTATAGGTCTACACCATCAAGCAGTTAGAAAAGAGTTTAAAAAGACCTCCCAAGGCTTGTGGTTTTGTCATGAAACTCACAGTTTCAGTGCACAATGAGACAAACTGATTCACCGTATATATACATGTAAAGTACACTGATCAGAAAATTTCACAAAATAACACTTTAATAGAATACAATTTTCTGGCATATAATTATTTTTAGTAACTGTCTAGCACCAATTTTTCATTTCATTTTAGCATCAGTTTATTTCTGATTTGATTTTTTTTACTAAATCAGGACTCTGGTTTTTTTCCCCCCTCAATCCCCATGAAGTCTGGTAAACAAAATCATATGATGAAATGACGTTTTTTTTTTAAATGAGTACAAATGCCCTACGAAATTCTCAGAATAGAAATGACCGGCAAGATTTGACAGACTGGATTACTGCATTGTACATGTATGTACATGTAGAGCTGATTGCAGTGACTTGTGTCTCATTTGATTTCACAATTGTTTTGTTGTTACTGATTGGTAATGCTAAAACTTAACATGTTACTGCAGTTACCCCGGTTACCTTGCGAAGTTACTAATGGACAGGGCTGGTTTATATTTTGCAGTTGTGGTTTCTATGGAAACCCAGCATGGAGAGGCTACTGTTCAGTGTGCTACAGGGAAGTGTATTTGAAGCAACAGAGAGCACGGGCTGCGTCGCAAAGCAGAGAAGATGCCCTAGCTGGTGGCTCTAAGAATTTGCACACTGAGGGTAAATATTTCAAATTGTATTATAATTATGTTTATAGTTGGTATTGCCATAATGTGCATATACTTAAAGTGATACATCTAGTATGTGGTCTGTACATACAATTTGCTTAGACTTCTAGTGCATTTTACATCAATGTACTGTAGCTTGTAGCCTGCAGATTAGGCTATAATTATTTCCTGCAAAGCATCTAAAATTGGCCAAAACCACATACACTGTACAGTACATACTTCTCCATCGATGTCCATTTTATAACTCTTTAACTGGCAGATTTCTCAGGGAATTTTATCATCTGAACTGTGTCCCGAATAATTGATTGTACATGCACCAGTAACATCACGTCAACTTTACCTGGTAGCCCCAATAAACCATACATGTACTGTATATCAAAATGTGCAGCAAGAAATACTCTCACAGTATTGAAGCACAGTGTACTATAAACTCAAGTACATTGTAATGTTGTTATTTCAACAAATAATTTTTTTTATGATTTTTCACTCTCAGAATGGCTACTCCTTCCCAAGTTGTGGCTCATTCGTTACAAAAATTGCCATGACAACTTCAAAGAACTTGTTCACTTTTCTTTCTTTGCATGTCTTCAAAATACATGTACATGTATGATTACTTGTCTTAGCGATATTCTTCAAGACTCATAAAATGTAAAAATTCAGCAAATTCAAGTAAACAAGTGCTTGAAGTCCACTCAAAACGTTGAACACACTCAGCACTTCATGTAATCTCACAGACACCTCATGACTGTGTTCTAGAGGGTCAATCCACAGGAAGGTCCCATGGTATGATATCGTATGAGCACCAGTTACAGGGTTAAGCATTTTGTGATTGTATTTGGACGATTTGATAACCAGTGCAGGAGATCAGGTTTTATATACAAGAGACGTCAACATGTTCAGGGTGATCTAGTATAGACATGTTGTGTTATACATTTGATTTAGGTTAGTTGATGGAGTGAGTGTTTGCCATTTTTCTTTTATTGTAGTCGGCCATGAGGAGGAAGAATCTGCAAAACTAAAGTTCAACAAGTTTGAAGAGAAAAAGAAGTTTCAGTTGGAGTCTAAAAAGTAAGTGTTGATTATTTAACTCTGCAATCCCTATAAAATAATGCCAAACAAATTCTTCAATGAGCAAATGAGTGTATACAATTTATTTGTATAATTTTCCAACAGACAGAGTGTAAAGAAATTATTCAAAAAGAGCCCTGGTAGATCTTCTTTACCCGATGGCACTTCAGCTGCAAATTTTACCTTATCACCAGGTAAACAATCATGTTGCAAATAAATAGACTTGTTACTGACAGCAGGGTTTGAAATTGTGACCAATACAGTCACCAATGCGACTAAAATTTCGTCCGTGGTGACTAAAAGTTCAGGTTTAGTTGCCAAAATAATACTGGTGACTACCGGTAGATTTCTTTGTATTGATGATGCATAATGGCCCTTTTCTCAGACATTGTGTCTCTCCAGAAAATTTTATTGAAAGATATTTGCTTCTTAAGAATTCAAAATCAGAAAAGAAGCCACCTTAAACTGAAAAATAGATTCACAGGCAAAAAGACCTACATGTAGGGTTCATAAACCGCAAGACTAAAGTTAAAAACTTGTACCCATGAAATAATTTTAAAGTTGTTTATTTTCTCCACTAAGCAAATTAGTTTCAAAGCTCAGAATGAAAGTAAATAATTAAAACAAATTTTCATTTGCTGTGTCATTTTCAGTGCTATGAGGCACTATGTCTGGAAACATGGGTTGAAGTTTTATTACCGAACACAAAAATGAACGTGAAATGTTACAGCATTCTCTTGTTTGCTACAGAGAAAAGCTAATGAGAAACATTCAAATTAAAAAAGAACAAAAAGGTTATGGAAAAGAGTAAATGCACAGGCTGTAATAAAATCAATTCACGGCACGATTTCACAGCTTGAAATTTGGAAATACTTTTAATATCGCTTTTCATCCGGTTTGCTTGGTTCAGTTTGTGTGAACGTTTAAATCAAACAAAGTTTATTTCCATTTTATTTCATTTGTCCACCTTCAATGGTAACTTCAATAGCAAATTTTAAGTTTTCGAAGTGAAAATAATGAACAACATCTGGCTCATATCTCGCATATGGTGATCTGATACGCGTCACATTTTCGGCAAGTTTTTCCTTTTTGTTTGCTCAAAGCATTATTGTTTTTCTTGAGAGTAAAAAGTAAGCATCACAATGTGATAGTGATGCAGAATATTTACAGTAATATTATTGATGTCAACAGCAGACCACATGTCACAAATACTGTGAAGTAACAATTTTGCGAATTCATT
The DNA here is from genome assembly GCA_947652115.1 of Blastomussa wellsi. Lineage (NCBI taxonomy): Eukaryota > Metazoa > Cnidaria > Anthozoa > Scleractinia > Plerogyridae > Blastomussa > Blastomussa wellsi. The sequence goes on from OX393563.1 coordinate 1,566,076, forward strand.
CATTCCTTCGGCAAAAATAGGGAGTCCGAGTTGCTGTTCGACAGACATGTTGTTTCAGTAAAGGGCTTGACTTTAGACTAATGGGAAAATTGCAGAGTGCAATTTATATCTGTCCGGCCAGATATGGAAATTATTTTCAGCCCTGACAACATACACTGTAGTATGTAATATCTTCTCATTCTCATCAAGTTCAAACAAAGGAAATCAGAACTGTGGCAGTGGTTTGTAAATCTGATCTTAATTACTGTAGCGTAGATTCTTGTTTATTTTCTTATACATACAAATTATTTTTGTACATTAACTTGTAGCCTTGTGTTGTTATTAATTTGAACGTAACCTAGTTGAGCCTCAAAAGAGTGCCAGCAGTTTTCGCGAGTTCCTGAAGACTCTAAAGAAACCGGCAGCACAGGATGTTAATGACAAATGCAAGCTGTGAGTAGCTTCCAAAATCTTTTTGGTTCTCATGTCTATTTTTTTTTAATTACGTGAAAATGGGGCTGTAACTTTACCATATCAGCAGAAGGATGGGGCACATTTACAATGCACATCTTTGCTATCAGGTCAAAGGAGACATTCACATTTTTGAGTCAAAAACATAGTGTGTCCCAGTACATCTACATGTATACATGTATACATGATTTATATATATCCAGGCAGAAAGATTGCGCGCAGCAAGGTCTACAAAAAATGATATACCAGAAAATAGCTGCAATTATGAATAATGATTTTGTCTGTAATAACTCTAACTTATACTTTTTGCCCAAAGGTTTGTCCAAAGGATTTTAAACAACCCATCACTTACAGTTGATGAGCAGAGTGAAATGGTTCATGATTTTTATGGCGTAAGTATTGTGCTGCAATGCAACAACAACAACAACAAATCTTTATTTACACTATTCAGGTACAAAAGAGAGGTAGGACAAAAAAGAAGCTATGGAAAACAAAATGATGAAAATTATGAAACTATATATACAGTTTGAATCAGTGTACAACAGCCAAAGCAGCAAAGCTTTCAAGTTGGCTGCTGCTTTTTTACAAATAAAGAAAGGAACGAAAAAAACAAACAATAATTAAGAGTAAACTAATTTACAAAGCAAGAAATTTGAGGAAGATGATTTTTATACCACTTTTTAAAGCTGCTAATAGAGAGTCGTTTCAAGTTTGTCGGTACCGTTTCCCATAATTTAGAAGCTGTATATACAAAGGTAAATTTACCAGTGTTGGTCCTTACGTTTGGTTGACGAAAGTTATCCTTGGAGGCATATCCTTTGGCATTTTAGCTCCATTCAAATCCTGTATTGCGCTTAAATTCATTTCTCAAACTCGTGACGAGACATCTTCACGGGATACGTGTGCAGTAACTCGGTACGCCTATTATCCGCTGTGCTCATTAGCCGAGGTCTCAATTTCACATCGTTGCTACATGACATGTATGCATGACGTATTTGTTTATGGCACCATGTTGATCTTAGTCAATGGACGGATAACATCGTAAATTTTCGGCATTTTTCGACTATTAATCGGTCCTTTGTTAATGCAAACACTTCGGACAACGGTTTTCTAAGGAGAAGTCAAGACGGCTCCCACAAAACAAGCATTCACAAAGAGATTTATGCCATGAATTGCATAAATTGAGGGCACGTACAGACCGCATTTGAAGGTATTTGAATAATAAAGACAAAGAATTAACGTTTCTGGATGAAATTTACACAGTTTATTCTATAGATATGAAAGAAACTTTCTGCGGGAGCCCTACTATAACAGCGAGTATCTCGCAAAATAAACACAATCTTGATCGGGGCTCCCACAGAGTTTTACTTATGCACATCCGTTACTGGATGTGCATAATCTCCGATATTATTTGAAACTGTGTCTCAAAAGGTAAAGCAGTAAAATGCAAAAGTCTTATTTTTGAGCCCGCAATTAATTTGCGATTTGTCACCTGACGTGTGAAAATTGTCACCTGAGACACCATTTTTTAAAAGCTCACTTTTTGTTGTCTCAGCCCGCCATGTTTTTATTTCAAATATCTGTCCAAAATGGACCATCTAAAGTCAGTTCTACCACCTTAAACAGGATTCTTATTTGAGACTGTAGCACCTGTCACGGCAGGATTTCAAAATGCTTTGTAGGTGTCATCAACTGAAAGAGTACCAGTAGGCAGCTGTTTTTAAGTGAACCTGTTTGTCACAAGCTGATTACTATGACAACAGTAACCAGCGGCATATAATCAAGTTACCATTGGAACTCTGGCAGCACCAACATGTTCCAAAACCCTGGATGGGTGTCATTACTAAAGGGTTGCAGCTGTGACAGAGCTTCAATCAGTCTTAGCTCATTTTATAAAACAACGTTAAAGAGAATTATTTTTTGGAAATTACACGAGAAAACATGAGACTGTATAATGTAGATTGCAAACTAACAGGCTCTGTGATGTACATATACCTAACGTAATCTATATTTCCCAGTTATGTCCAGTTTTTTGTGATGGTGTTGTTTTGATTATGATTCTAATTGCTGTTCATTTAATGCTCTTCTAGGCAATGTCTGAACGCCTTCAGTCACATCCGTTATTTCAAAACCAGCCACAAGAAGAAATTGACAGAACACTTGATGGAGTAGAAAAATACATCATGACAAAGTTATACAGAGTGTAAGTCCTAGTAGTTTGTGAAGTGGCCAGTAGTTTCATTTGTGTTAATAACTATTGTTGTTGAGCTTGATAGAGCAGTTTTCACTAAAGTGTCAAAAGTAATCCTGTATTTACATGTACTTTGCTTTTGCATTACTACGCGCAGTGATTGGTTCAATTAAATCTCGCACCACTTTTGCAGCCAATCAGAAGTAAAACCACAACCAATGGCGAATCGCGTGTACATGTTTTCCTGCGCTTTGTGTCAGCTTCTTGTAATTGCTTCAAGTTTTTTTTTTGGTTCACTGGATTGTCTCATCCTTTGTGATTGGCCAAAGTAATTAGTTTGGTGTTGGTTTTACAACACTAGCTCTAACAAAAGTCTGGTTTTTAAACAACCACTACAATTGATATAACTAGTTTTGGCATACATGTTATGTGAGTGTAATGTATGTGTCCGAAACATGTAGGTGACAATAAGAAAGGTGTACTATTCTCACTGCATGCATAATTAGTCCATCACGCGAGAAAGGTTAATGCTTAATGCCTTTTAAAGTGGTACTAGTAACACCCCTCTGTAACAGACCCACTGAAACCCTACCCAGTGGATTATTTTCCCCTACCCAGCAGAAATTTAGTCTGCCCAGTGAATATTTTTATTTTACCCAGTGACTGTGCGTGTGACCCAGCGTATTTTGTTTGCAAAATAAAATGGAAAACGGGCGTTCTCATGCAGTGGGATATTAGCCAACCTGGTGACTTTTTTCCCAAAAACCTAATGAGGATAAAGATTCCACTGGGTCAGTTACAGAGGGGTGTCTAGTAGCACAATGCTTTGCGATCTTTGCTTTAAATAATTAACAGTTTCATTCACCTTGTGGCCAGTTCAATGGAGTTCGGTCAAATTATGTTTAGGTTTTGCCCCTTCATCCTTCTGTGGTGGCAGTCAACATTTGACCCCCTCCTTCCCTGATAGTCTCGGCTATCCTCCTAATTACTCCATTTCAGGGCAATTTGCGACTACTGATATTAGCACTACAAATACAACTTCTGGAGCTTTTTTTGTCGTTTTTCTTCAGAATAAATTATAAGGTAACTAGCACACTGGAAGTCAGTTAATTGATCTTTTCTGTTGTAAATAGTGCTATATGAGAAATAAACACTGACTATTACCGGTATTATTATTATTTATTTATTGATTTTAGTACAGTGCATCGTTGTTTACTAATAGTCGTTTTCCATTTGATGACCTACTAGCAATTTGCTTCCATCTAGATATTAATAATAGAATGTGCCTCGGGGATGGCACTGGAATGGTTAACTGGGCTAACTTACAGAAAACGATTCGCTCCGACGAAGGGCTAACGCTCGAAACGTCAGCTCTTGAATCTCTTTACGGTGGCCAATTGACATTATCAACCCAGTTGATAAAACCAAATTATATTATTACAGAAAACAGGGCCACTTACACGTATTTTGTATGTTACTGAATAAGCTTAGCATCTGACTTAACGAAGCATCCCCCAATTGTGTACAATGTAGTTGCTCTCCCTCATAAAGCTGTTTTCTGTTGACTATGTTTTTTCTGCAGCCTGCCTACAGCCCCCTGGAACGATGTCCTGTAGGTGGTCTGGAAACACAAAACAATTTTCTTATTGATTTCCTTGTGATTGCAGTGTTTTCTGTCCTGCTTCTACTGATGATGAAGTAAGGGATTTGGCAAACCAAAAACGTATTCGAAGTTTTAACTGGATTACACCTCAACATCTTGATGCTGCCATTAATCCTGACAGCGACAAAGTTCAGCAGCTGATCGAGGATGCACAGCAAGGTAATAGCTATTGAACAGTCCACAGACCTGCTAGTAGGGAACATGTACAGTCATGTGTGTCTCTCAGAACCTACATTTTAGTACTTGGCTCATCAATTCGGGTGATATATTTATTTTTCTGTAGCATGAAACAGCTAGGAGTTACAGTGTATGCTTATCCCAATACTCCCTTCTGGACCCAGGGAGTGGTGGCTAATCACAGGTCACCCTCTTGAAAGCATCGTAAAACTCTGCTACCCTTGTCATGTATTTCTACTCAGACTTAGAACTACAGTGTACATAGCATATTTACATCAGTGCCAGGTAATTTTTTGTTATATTATTCTTTCTATTATTTTTGTTTTAATAGTATTGTATTCTGTTTTTTCTGTAGACCTGGTAGAAATAAACACCAAACGAGCTCCTCAAGATAAACTAGCATGTGTTGTCCGTTGCTGCAAGAACATATTTAGTATCCTTTAACAAAATGATGATTGTAATCTCAATCGCAGAATGATTCATTTCTGCACGTAAAGTATACAATGATGACACCTCAAAATAACAGATTGAACAAGTATTTTACCACTTTCATTAATGACACAATAATATATGATTTAGCCAAGCCTATTAAAAAGCGGAGCTCCGTATTTTAATTTCTCTAAAATAAATAAGAATAATTAAAAACGTCAACTCCAATTGCAGAATTTCTGCTGAGTATGACCAAAAAAAAAATTAAAAAATGCTGCCAGAAGAAAAAACAATTGGTCCTGAGTCAACTTTTAAACACGTTACCTCGATGATTTCTAAATCTGAGCCCACGATCTTGTCATCTGATGCTGGTCAGCGAATACCCAGCTGTCAATAGACCATAACATGGATGACCAATACCAAAGGTGTAAGCTGATAATGCTGTCAAGGCATTGCTACCCCTATGGCCGCCATTTTGTGCGACTTCATCGTCGTAGGGCGCATGCGCCCCTGATCCATGCCACTGGCCATGTCGACCATAAAAACTTGAATGCATGGTTCTCCTATTTCTATGCATGCACAATTGCCCTTCTTCTATGGTTATGGGGCTCTGTAAATATATTAAACATGAAACTTTCTGAAGTAAACTTACATGTAAGAAGAATTGTGCCTACAGTTAGCACAAAAAGAGGCCATACTGATGTATTTGGGGTAAAAAGAGGTTCATAATTATTATTTTGTGATTTCTGTGCAGCCACCACCTTTATTGGCATCCATGATTGTCCGAAAAATACATTATCTTTAATATTTTTTTTCCTTAACATATTGTTAGAAATTATTCACCTGTCCACACCTGCCGGGGGAGCAGTAAGCGCTGATGATTTTCTTCCCTGTCTTATTTATGTTGTATTAAAAGCAAATCCAACAATGCTACATTCAAATGTACAGTAAGTGCCAAGATTTGAGTCAGTCTTAAATTCTGTTCTTATTTAATAATTATTTCAAATGATTTTATTAATCCATGTTTTCGTCTGATTTTTTGTTGTTCTTTGTTTTTTTAAACAGATATATTTCTAGGTTTTGTAATCCTAACAAATTGATGATGGGAGAAGCTGGATATTACTTTACAAACCTGGTTAGTTTTAATGTAATTTCCATCTCTCTTGTACTGCTAATACCATACACAAATACACGTCACATGTACATGTCCACCATTCATTTCACTGACCATCTGACATTTGACTCATTGACTAACTGCCTCAGTCTATTTCATTGTCGTCCCCAGAGCCACTTGTCCCTCTCAGCCAGCTTGGCCAACACTACAGAAAAACAAGAGAATGTGAATATTTTGCCAATTTTAAGGAAACCCCTGAATGTTTAAGGAGGCTTAAAAGTTTTTCAGCCACGCGCGCGCTTTCATATCTCACGTCAGCTTTGGATCCAAATTGCCATTAAAGATTGGGCAAAAATTATCTTGTGGAAGTTCTTGCAATTTATAAAACGCCTTTTTCAATATAATTAAATTTTCACTAGATAATTTTTTTTAATATTGGCAGGCAAGATGTAGAATTAAGGGAGCTTTTAAATAACGAAATTAAAATGGCAGGTCACCGACTTAGCTTTAAAGATAATTGCCAAAAACTGAAAATTTGGAGGTCTTTTGTCACTGGCGGGGGTGTTGCCATGGTAACTGCTATGACGTCATCAACATTCTTAAAGTATTGCCCAACAACTGAGTTTTAAATCTATTCATACTTTGCCCGAATGATCTTAAGCACTTTTCTGTAATCCTGCATCGTTTTACAAGCACTACACTAGTGAGAAACTCTTTCGAGCCTCCTCAAGGTTAAAATTTATACTCGAGGTAGATTGTTTTATGTTTATTTACCCCTCAATTTCCACCTCAATAATTTTCCTTCCAATTTTTGCTATAAGCTCGTAAGTCCGCACATTTGGACTAAAATTATTCCATCGATGTATTATGGCCACGATGACCACCACGAGAAAACCTTGAGAAGGCATGATGTCATGCGCGGTGCGTTTTTCTGTGGTGTCGCTGGGCCTCATGCATAGGCCCAGCTTGCTAAGAGAATGCCTGAATTTGTACAAAATAACCCCATGTAACTTCAGAGGTCCTGAAAGTATACCTGCATGTGTTTCATGTTCTTGCATTTTAGCGTGTTTAAAGTAATTGCTTTATTGTTTGGTACTCTCTTTATGTAATATGAAGGCACACTGTTAAAGTGCATTTCTGTGTTGTCAATAAGTACTTTTGAGATCTAATGACTGAGGTCTGGGAGGCTGAGTAGAATGGACTGCCATTCCTTCTAGGAAGAGCAATTTCAACTTATTGTGCATTGTAGTACGTTTTAGGTTACTGTTTTATATTGCGCTAATCAAGAATTCCTTAGTTTATAATCTGATTTAGTCACTGTGTCATTTCTTTTGCCAGTGTTGTGCTTTGTCATTTATTGAGAAGCTTGATGCACAGGCATTGTCCATGTCACAGGAAGAATTTAACAGGTAAACAATAGAATCAAAAATATTGTTTCCCTTCTCTGGAATCATGATTTAAATATAGATAGATATATATATAAATTTCGAAGTAAGTGATTCGATTTTTTCTATAAAAATTTCTGCACTCAGAGCAGGGTTTTCAACAGTTTTCTAAAGTAGCGGACATATTTGTGAAAGCACCGGACGTGAATTTTTTTGGCGCCGGCAGGTGCAAGGTACGTAAGGGGGTTGGGGGGGGGGGCATTCCTTTCCAGAAAATTTTTAAAATAGAACACTCAGGAACGCCGTTTCCAGCGTTTCTGGAACCCAGTAATCAGTTTTGCTTGTCTCTCGAGCATTGAAGAACTCCAAATTTGAAAGATCAGTTGATCACTTTCGAGATTGCCTGTGTTTTCTTTTTCGTTTGTCTTGAGATGCAAGAAATAAAAATCCCAAATATTGGTATCAAAGTACCGGACGTGGAATGGGAAACAACCGGACGAAACGTCCGGCCTCAGGCCTTAAACGAAAACCCTGTCAGAGTGCAATAAAAATCTTATTCAGGTCCACCGAACTTCGTCAGCCACAATGCAAATTTTGAAAGTTAAGAAGGATTATATAATGGTCTCCAGAGAGCTAAAATGTTATCATAGATTCTAGCTAATTCAAAGCCATTGTCTTGTTTTATCCTTAACTCACTTTATCCTTATGCACAGCAGAGTTTTACTCAAGACGCTTCCATAAAAATTAATATTTGTATTCACCGTTGGTGAATGTCTTGTTCCACTCACTAACACAAGCATAATTTACATGCATGTACACTGCACACAAATGACAAATTCTAGTTTTTCACTACGAGAAACAAGCAACATGTTATTTTATAATACGTGTAGCACACTGTACCAACCGGTAACATACACTCACTGTATACAGAACATGATAGTGGAGATTACAAGTGCAACAATCTTTTTGTTGTTGTTATTGTAAGTTGTTGTTGTTGTTGTTATTGTTAAAGAAATATGTATGGTGATGAAAGTGATGGTGCAGAGCTAACCAACCCTAAAGCAGAGCCTCCAGTGACGTGTAAAGGACTGGAACTTATGAAGGTCAGTAAGTGCCGTTTCTGTACAAACTGTCCTGTGCGTGGTGTAGTGTATAGACAGTGTACTAAAGTCCTGGTCCTGTCAGTAAATCATCGCGCAGAATTGTGTGACACATCCGGGATATTTACTGGCGCAATGGCGCTAAATTTGAAAGACCGAGACGACAATTGGCATGACACAATAAAGAAAAATGGCCGCAATAGGCAAAGGTCCCTCTGCATTTTATTTTGTCACAGCTTAACTATATAAAATATCAAAAGGGTTGCATAAGGCTTTTAAAGAAAAGATTTTCATAATAAAATAACAACCATTTTTGACTCGGTACCACCTCTTTAACCTTTATCAATTTTGTGTTCAACTTGGCCTACTTTGGGTGAATTTCAGTATGGGAAATAGCTGTATGACAACTTTGAGGCCGAATTTCTTCAAATGAAGATTTCACCACGTTTGGGTTGCATATGGATATGTTTTCTTATAAAGTGTAAAGGGTTCATGCAACATATAAATGGAATCTGATGTCTAGAAATAGTATAAAATCCAGCATTTCTGGAACATACATTTTCTCTCTTTGATTCCCTGGCGCCTTAGGGCCTTTGGGAGTTGAACTGTTTCATTTTAAACCTCGCGCGTGCATACTAATGACTCTAAGCTCCGCCTTTATGAACAATGGCAATGTTTCGCTTCATTTAAGCAAAAATTTGGTAATTGCTGTGAAATGGCAGTCAACTTTTTAAATTTGAAACAAGATAAGAACTTTTACATCAAGTTAAGAGCAAAGGACAATGTAAAAAATACGTACGCACTAAACGACTGAAGAAAGTTAACGGACAATGAAATTTACCGTCTGCTCACTTAGCGTATTAAAGACTGCGATAAACGAAGGCTAACATTTCATGGTCCAGCGAGTTTTGTTTTAGAGGTATTTAATTGAAAGTAATAAGCGACGTCTATGCTCGCATAAATTTCGCAACTGTATCTCGTGCGTTGAGACGAATACCGTTGAGACCAGTTCACTTAACCATCTTCATTTACACAGCATTCGAAAGAAGTTCACCAACAGTCTCTTCGCTGCTAAGTAAATCAAATGTGTTCCGTTCAAGAATTGCAGCGAGTTGATCGGGAGCTCTTTTCAGAGCTCATAGAAACCCCGATCAACCCTGCATTCTTCCACGTGTCTACTCCGTTGGTTGACGATTACAACCCTATGTTCTACCTCCAAATCTGCGGTGAGGGACTGTGGCAGTTGCGAGGGTACATCAGCAGAAACACGGACGTCTTATTTGCAATTCTTCAAGATAATTTGTCTAAAATTGGATACCAGTTAACGCAGTCATCTTCCTTTCGAGTTGGAAATATTGTAAAGAACAGAGCACAATACATCGTCAACAAAACACGGAGCACGAGTAACGGCAGCGTGAGAAAAGCCATGCGATCCGCTTTTTGGTGTAAAGTTGCACTTCATCCAGACGAGATACTTCATGGGCCAAATGAGATTATGAGTGCGCTGAAAAGGAGAGAGGAAGAATTGATGAGGGAAAATGATAAATTACAAACGGAGGTGGAAGGTAAGAAAAACTGCCAATTTAGATCATCAGTTATTTATTCGTCGTTTCAGAGTTAACCGTAAAAATCAGTCTAAAAAAATATTTATAAATATTTCAGACAAGGCATCCCAGCTTTATGAAGCCATCTCTGAATTAAGAAATCTGCAAGCCCAACAAGGTCACCAAGGCAGGCGTATTTCAGAAGTTGGACCACGTCAACAGCACCGTCACATTAAGGAGTTACGGTAGTAACATTTTTTTGTCTTGACTAATCGTGACAAGCCAAATGCGCTGTGATGTCATAAATCCGAAGAAGTTTTCACTTGCTTCTCGTGGCTTTTCTTTTTTTTTAGCGGGGAGGGGGAAATGTCTTAATTCTCCCAACTACTCTCCCCCTATTTCGTTTGGAACTAGTTGAGAGAATAACGTTTATTAATCAAGGCCTGTTCTCTTTTATTCTCATGATACGAGTGTTTGTTGGGACTAATAGGGTTAAAGTATCAACATGTACATCCTCCCTTATATTATTCTCTTCAAGTTTCTTATGGGACTAGGCCTGCTCTCTTCAATCACCATGATTTGAACATGTAATCAAGCAGTGGTATTGCAAAGAGAAATTAGACGCTGATTGGACTTAAAGGCTTAAACAAGAAAATACCATATTTCATTACATTATTGCAGTGAAAAAGCAGAGAAAGCATTATGGTTTGCTGAAACTTATGGCTTAACTCTGAAAACCCTCCACATGGAAGACACAACTGGGCGCCAGATCAATGTTAACCTTGGCCAAGCCACTCAATCAGGTAAGAGCACTCTAACTAGTAACATTTCCAAGGTATACCTTGCAGTTGAAACTGAGCTTGTAGTTGCTATTCTCATACACAGCAAATACCACATCTTCAAGTGGAGGAGGTGAAGGAAATGTAACCTGTGCAACAGCACTCTGCCAGGAGAAAATGCCAAGTGAGTACATCACCTGTACTTCTACAGATGATGATGATAATAATAATAATAATAATAATAATTATTATTATTATTATTATTATTATTATTATTATTATTATTATTATTATTATAATAACAAGGTGTTTTCAAAACTGTCGTATTTTCTTTTGTAGGCCAGTCCAAGCAGTCATATGAGACACTTGAGAAAGAGGAAAAGGAGAAAATCAAAACCATTTTGTTCATTATGGATCGTTTTTCGATATCAATGAAAGGTAACCATTACTCATAACTGCTATAACCTTGCACACAAAACCCTACCACATCACCACATTTTAATTTTTGCCAAAAATGGGCAAACTGATAGGAAAACACTGACAGACTTGGATTTCCATGAAGTAAAAAATTACTTTTCATTTTTACAACTTTCAAGGTTACCATGAACTGAGTCAGGTACATCCATCCCTCCCTAAAACTCACCTGCTGGAAAGCTGTTCCAAATCCTTGGATAGTGAATGGGAAATAAAGAGAACACCAGGACAGTCCCATGGTGCAGAACTCCCCCTGAGGATTCTCCTTGAAAATGAAATACGACAAATTGTAAGTAGTAACAATGAAGTATGACCACATTTAAGTTGATGAAATTTAAAGGTGTGCATTACTACCTGCTAGTATGTAATGAAAAGCTGAGTTCTTAGACATGCGAACTGCTGATTGTACAATGTAAGCCTTGGACTTATAATGACAGACCTCATGATGGCTTACATGGTATTTAGTTAGTGTTAATTTTTTTTTCTTGTAGCTAAAGACCAAGGAAGGGCCACTTGAAAAGCTGAAAGTTAAAATCTCAGGAGATGGGACAAAAATATCCAACACCAGCAACTTGTTTGTTTGCTCTTTTGCATTGCTGGAAGATGGACAGAACTGCTTGTCAAGCTCAGGTGAATGCTTGTTCAACTTTATATGCATGTAGAGTGCTTTCAATAAGCTACCCCACTCAGAGAAGCTGGCTATTTCCCCCCCTAAACTGAGTATATATACAGCAGTGATACAGTGAGGTACTCTACTCAAAGCAGCTGCCTAATAATTAGGCAGCTGCTTTGAGTAGAGTGAAACCCCTGAATGTAATCCTTTCACCTGTAGGTAATCATACAATTGCTGTGGTTAAGGGGAAAGAAGACCATGACACCTTGAAAGAATCCTTAGCCAATGTTATACAAGATGTCAACAAGCTAGTAAAGGATGGTGAGATAAATGTTGATGGGCAAACAGTACAACTTGAATTCTTCCTGGGAGGAGATTATAAGGTGAATGTCCTTTTCAGTTTGTTTGATAAGTCAAGAGTAACAGAAACTTAAACCATAAAATATGGGATCATTTGACTAATGTTAGAACTAGTATCTTACTATAGCTAAGCATATTTTCTTGTGTCATTTTTTTAGTTTTTGCTTATTGCCATGGGTATGAAAGCTGCCACTTCTAATAATAGCTGTATTTGGTGCAAGATCCATAAGAATGAGAGGTAATTATTTTTGGAGAAACTTTGACATTGAGATACATAATTATAGCCAGCTGAAAAATCTTCTTTGTCTTCATGTAAAATAAGAAGTATCAGTGATATAAGCTATAACCTACCATACCTGATTTATTGGGTTTCAGGTGCAACATGTCACGTTCATGTGAATTCTTTGCGAGTGCAGCCATGGCAAGAACCATTGTCAGGTCATGGTCTGACCAGCCAGGATGCCATTCTGACCCATTTTTCCAAATATCAGTTGATAATGTCGTCTTGGATGAACTCCACCTGATGCTCCGAATAACAGACAAGCTGGAGCAAGGATTAATCCTGGACATACTGAAATGGGACAGAGTAAGTTGACAATAAGTCTTATAATTTATTGTTTCTATGCCTAGAGAGCAGTTGGACACACAATTCCCACAGCAAAATCTGAACTAAATCAACATTTTTGCAGGATGATAATGATTCCAAACCAAGCAGCAGGAAAACAAATAACCACCTGGATGCCTTCTTGAAAGCAGTCCGTTCACTAGGAGTCAGTTTGTCTGTGTACAAGGTCAATGACAAATGGGAATGGACGTCGCTCTTGGGAGGGGAGAAAAAGATCCTGCTGCGAAAACTACCCAACATGTTTGAGCAGATTTTACCACCAAACAAAGTAGAAAAAACAAGGCAACTGTGGACCGTAAGTATTGTAGAATTGCTACTGTATCTAAACAAAACGTTACAGACTAGAAATATTACCTTGCACAGGTTCATATATAATAACTTTGATGCTTAATCTTTTTGGTCAAAATATTTGGTCCTGATCTATAGATCACTTTAGAATTTCAGAGAGCTGTTAGAGATGATGAACAAGGAGAAAATCAGTGAAGATGATATCACAACATTTGAAAGAAAGGTATTTGTTACTCGTAAACTGTGATCTGTCAATACATGTAGAGTAGCCTCCTAATGTTACTGGTAGGTTTAAATGCTGTTAATGAAGTCAGTGAACTTGTCCTTGTTTAGAGATTACAACCATCTATGAAGATTTGAGTTAACAATGAGCTGAAATGGGACTGTGTATGTTCACTTGCAGGCCTTGACTTGGGGAAAGGATATGGTGGCGATGTCTGGCAGTGGACCAGGCTATGTACAGACCATCATCATAACACCATATATGCATAGCATGATATTCCATGTTCCTGAGATGATGAGAAAGCATGGAAGCCTGAGATTTTTCAGTGGACAAGGTGTGTGCTCTTTCAATGTGCTTTCAAAACATACAAATTCAGGTGAACATGTATCACAGAAATGTGTCCCAAAACATGAAAGTATGTCTAAACATATGGGAAATTCCAAAAATGACAAACTAAATCTTATTGGGGTTGCCAATCGGAAACATATGTGTCAGTCTCATGTCTGAACAATTTTTGTTTTAAGCTTGATTTTACATTTTGTATATATGGCATTGTGCAATTTTGTATTACGTCTATGTAAAATAAAACTATTATTGAAAAAATACAGAATTTTAATTGAACATGTATAAATTTGTAGTTAAAACTGTAGCTAAAATTTTCCTCATTTGATTTAATTTTCAAAAGGTGTTGAAAAGAAAAATGATGAAATGAGACGGTATTTCCACCGAAAAATAAACCGCTGGGATGCAGCAACAAATGTGCTCCTGGTAGAGAAGCGCCAAGAAGCCTTGAAAGAGTACCAACGAGAGAAGAGGGAATATGTAAAAAGGAGGGCATCGTTTTGGATAGAGGGAGGCAAACAGGAAGCTGCCAAAAAAGTTACCCGTATTTCAACTGTGGAACCACAACAGAATGAAACAACAACCCAACAGGAAACCCTTACCCTTGCCCAACTTAAAAAAATGAAAGTCACAGAACTTCTCTCCCTTCTAACTGACATTACTGGAAGGACATTCAACAACAGAACAAGGAAGCATGACTTAATAGACCTGTATTTCAGTGAAAAACAAGTTAGGCAAGACTGAAGTGTTTATTGACTTAAACCGTGGAAACTTGGGAGAGGACTAAAGCTGATTTTTTTTTTTCAAATATAATCTTAGTCTGCTAAGCAAATACTGAGTTTTTGTGAGAGAAGTCTTGAAGAATTCATATTAAAAATGTAATGAAATTTGTATACAACAATACCAGACAATGTGGGCTTCAACTTTTAAAAATAGATGTACAGTTTAATGTAGAATAACCTTACCAGCGAAGTTGGATATGTACTTGTAATAAACATGGCGCCACTTCCCTCCAAGTGTTGTTGTTGACGTCTTGCCTGTTTTTGGAGTGATTTGTACGTCATAATTAGCTTATTGGCGAGTCCAAAGTTAATGAACCTACGAAAGTTCCATAAAATAGTACCATAACATACCTTCCTATAGGCGAAGTCGATCAAATAACTCTGCACACTTTGTCTGACAACCGCCAGATGTCAATTCAACTGAAGTTAAACAGCGCGCGCAGAAAGTGCTGTCTGACGACCGCTTGCACAAAAGTTCTCGTACCCAGAGCATTCTCTTTCACTGCGATAACCTTTAGTCCTGGTGATCAAAATATCGCTACAGTTCAAATTTTTTTTACAAGTCTTCGACGTCCAGTAAAGGAAAAATGGTCAGTCCAACATCGGAAAAACCAGAAGAGCAACAAACGGTATGGCAGCTCATATGCACAATCGAACTTTTGATTTGCGATTGTTTCACCGAGACTCCTCTCGCAACGTTTTTCGACACTTACCGATCGCCAGACTTTTTATTTCGCAGCTCACTTTTTCCGATGGCCAAGTTCGTGATTTGATGGAGGAAATGGGGGCCTACTTAGAAGGCCATTTGGCGATCTTAGATAATGTAAGTTCTACAGATAGCTGTTAAACGGCGTAAAATGTTACGCGAAACTTCGGCTTTCGTTACTTTTAACACGAGACTGAGTGCGTGCGCTACCAAATGGCGCAATCTGTAAATTTTTCATAATACGCCAGGGCCGGTTCAAATAATTTGTTTCTTTCTCAGACGAAACCACTGAATGACCGCCTGGCAAGATGGTAAGTATTGAGAAAGAAATTTTGAAAGTTGGATTTTTCAGTTCAAGTCTGGGCTGCCCTCGTATACAAACATAGAAACTCAAAGAATGCTATCGTTCTGCATTTAACAGGGACCGATTGGTAATCCTGGCGGTACGCTTTTTGTCGGAGCAGCCGACTGTACAAGAAATCCTTCAAAGCACAGATAGAGCTGGTAAATGTTTGTTCTGTGTTTACTGTTGTCCTTGTTGGAAAATATGGCAAATTTGTCAATAGAGCATTCATTTCCGGTTCCTAAGCAAACTGATGCAGGACACAGTTTTCTCACTATGGACATTAGTAATGATTTTCTTCGGTCTAAAAAAAATATTGTTCTTCCCGCAGGGTCGCAGAACATCCCGAGGTCCTCATGATTCTCGTTTGAAATAAGGATGAAACGAAGTGATTTTAAAATATGTAAATAAATAACTTTATACTAGTTTTCTGTCTGCAATTGTGTCTGTTTACTGTGTCCATTAATTTGAATTTACCAGGGCTTCTCTCTCTGTTTTTTGGGGGGACGGGTGATAAGAAGGTTAAAAGTTTGTTGGTCATAAGCTTTTATTAATTTTGGTGGCTTCTAAAGAAGCCGTTTTGTTGACGTTTGAACAGCGGCCTGCATCTCACAGCATTTGTCCGGTGAAGTAACACTTGGTAAACTGCACTTGAACTTTCTCAACGGGGCGGGAAGATATTTTTCGGCCACTTTCGTCTAAGAAGGTAGGCGATTTGCCAAGGAGCAATTTCAACTTCACTGGAGGGTTGACGTGACAACCGCCACCAGTCACGGTCAAAATTCTCTTCAGGTAAGGGCCAAATCCTGCAGTCAACAGTTCCTCTTCACTGACCAAGTACGGAGTGCCACGGAGGTCGGACGGCAACCCGGGAAAGATTGATCGCAGTACATCGTGCCTCATGGTGATCGTCTCGTTACATCCAAAGGGAGATTTTAAACCCTTCTCAAACAGAAGAGCCAGTCTCTCTTTGCATTCATCTGTGGGAACTGGATCGACACATCTACTTTCGAAGGCAGCGATAAGTTCTTCCGGTATGTGTTCGCTCGGTTCCCACGTGTTCTCTGCCGAAGAGTAGTCTTTCCATTGAACGAAGAACTCGGATCTATTTCCTTGGATTCGTTTGGCGACAATTCGTTCGACTTGGTAAGCACCCACTGCAATGGGCTTTGATTTAGGTCGGTATTTCAAGTTGCAGCCACGATCGCGAGCGTCATCAAATAACGAAGCGTAAAAGCCTGGCGGGTGTCTCGCTCGTTTCAACATTGTTGTGTTGAAGGTAGTTTAAGCAACTAAATGGGTTTAAGTGTTATTGACTCTTTTATGTGTTTTATTCTGTTCGAACGGATCGAAAACTGAAAAATTATTTTCAGCAGACAAAAGGCCGGTTCCCACCGGGACACCGGGAGAACGGATAAAGCGTTAAGCCCGCGTAACTTAAATCTTTAATCGTCGGCATGTTTTTTTCAATCCAAACTCTGTGTTCGCGTGGACAACAGTATTTTTTCTGTGAAGTGCACATTCCAAGCTTTACGTAGAACTTTGAATTGTTTTCTTACGTTCAGTAGCAGTCGAGTTCTGATTTTTTTTTTCAAAATTTGTTTTCACTTAACGCTTAACGTGACTCCAGCGGCGCTTTTTTTTTTCGCATTTTCGCACCAAAAAGCGCGGTTGAGAATCCATGGATTGAGTTCGATTAGCGAGCGTTCGATTAACTATGCCGAAAACAAGAACTCGCCATCATATGTGCAACCCAGTTTTTAGTACATGGTTTTGGCCAGGACTACGTTTACCGATCGCTTGTCATAGAGCTCTGTCAAACGAGGTATGAAGGGGCAAAAATTTCTTAAAGTGAAAAAGCTGAGCTAAACAGCGCGTGCTTAATATAATTAGAAATACGCAATGTGGAATCTATTTCTCCCAGCAGACATGATGTAAACACTATTGCTTCACACGAATTTGGTTATAAAATCCTTTGCAAAGAGTGTCGCCCGCCTTCATTTAGAGCGCTATTGTTCACTTTATCACACCTTTCGATTCGCTTCACACATTGAACGGTTTGATTGACAGGCGTTGAAATCTCCTGAGAGAGTCGAGTTTCCCAAAGCTAAATTTGTCAACCAATCACAGCCGACTCATCGTGGATATGCAAATTGATATGCCGCCCGTTGTAAAATTATGCACTGCAAGTACATGTCACGAAAGACAATAGCATTCTGCGCGATGTTGTTTTAGAGGTTTTCACATGTCGTACTACAAGGTCAAATTATTTTGTTTTCGGGTTTTGTTTCCAACCTGGGTGAATTTGGTTCAACCTGACACTCGTGGCTAACACTCGTGGTTGTCTTACTTGTTTAAAATGCATCCCACATTACATTGCGTTGCATCCAAGTTGATTTATTTAAATTTAACGTAATTCTATGTCTGCGACAAGTCATAATTGTAGCCTTGAAATTTTCCTGTTTAGTGTAGTTGTCTCTGGGCATGCAATACAACAACAACAACTTTATTTGTACCCTACAAAATAAATTATACATTGAAATAAGACTCAGTAAAAATGACAATGGGTACTGGCTCCCAAACTAGCTACACAATTTAAAAATGCCAGGGAGCCAGATTACAAAATTTAAATTTACATCATCGGGTCTGAGGTTGCTCCAAGAATATTTAGACTGTGTCACCTTCAGCCGCTATATTTTGAATCAAAAGTCATAGAAAGAACGGTTTTGTGTTTGCTCCAAACCTTAAAATTGCCCTTTCTTATTAGTTACTTATTTGAAATTGTTATGGTGAATTGGAGTAGGATTGCATTTCACATGGTCAACCATTGCCCAGTTTCATACCGTGAGATAGTGGGTCGTGCGCGGACTTTCGCGGACAAATTCAAAATATAACCAAAACTCTAAAGTTCCGACGACTTATCCGCTTCCGTAATCCTTTTGTTTTTAAAACAATACGCTCGTGATGAGGACACCTTTTCCTTCGCAAGTGCGGAAGCCATTCTTTTTTTTTTAATTTGTCCGCTAAAGTACGCCTCGACCCAGTAACTCACGGTATGAAACTGGGCAATTGCATTTTTCTTGGTTCATACTTAGTTTTGGCAGGAAAATATGTTTAGAATAACTATTTAAGATACCTCACATTAGTTTTACTCTTTTAAGACCACATTTTCAAAACCTCTGGAATGCGAGACCATAATATCGTTCTAATATTGTAGCCAATTGAAGGAAAGAGAGTGTCCATGTCGTTGTTATAAATAAAACAAACGGTTTTTTCCTCCAGCATAAATGCATTGCTTTCATTATCTTTACAGTCCAATCTTGAAGTACTTGGTACTCTCAGGGAACGACAAGTGAAGCTTAAAGAAGATGCGCTCGTACTGCAAGAGCAAATGACGGAATTTAGAAACAATATCGTAAAAGAGGTGAGCTTATAACTAAAGTTGCATACACATTGTGCCGTGCTCAATACGGTTGTGAGATGCATGTAGTTTGCAGTGGTGTTTATATACGTTCTGTCAAATTCCCTTGTTTTTCTTCTCTAGGTTGATGCCATCTTAGCGGGTACAAGTAAAGGCAATACATATCTTAAATCTACGTTAACAGCAAGTGAACCACTTGAGACTACTGTAGCAGCAAGCTGACATTAAGTGTGGGATACAATTGTATTATTTGACAACAACGTTCGTTGCGCAGGGCCTTGCAGGGTTGCCATGGTCAGGGAAAAGTCAGGGAAATGCAATAATTTTTCAAGGTCAGGGAAAAATCAGGAAATTTCGAAAAAGGTCAGGGAAAATGTTAGATGTTTGGTAAAGTCGGTGAAAAGTCAGGGAATTTTATTTCATTTCAGAAAAACACGGTGTAAACCGATTGATTTGTTACTGTTCAAGTTGCGTGTGCAGAAACAGTAGTTTTGGCCAGCGGTTTCTGTTGTTTCGTTATTGCAATTTACCGTATCAAAGGTCAGGGAAAACTGTTCAAAGATCAGTGAAAAGTCAGGGAATTTTTTAGTTTCTAATGACTGCCAACCCTGCCTTGGCTGTGTAGGAATTTGCGTTCCCAAAACAAAAAGATAGTTAGATATTTTTAACATTTTTCGTTCATAGAGTACTTATAAACCATCAGATAGTTTATAGGAAACAGCTGTCAATATTGACGAACAAAATTATTTCAGAATTTTACGAGAACTATCTTGATTATAAAAAGTTTAATTATAACGTGATCTATCGTTCTTTTGTTCACAGCCTATTTTTTATCAAGTCAAAAATAACGAATGAACGAAAAATCACTTGTGAAGTAAACGCTGACTTCCGTTTGTCTAGCGTATCTTCATCCGACTTCAGGGCTTTCAGAAAGTAGAGAGGTTGTTAACGGCCACTTCTGCTTTATTTTACAGCAAAATTATGCGCGAGATTTAAGACAAAAGATGCTTTTTCTTCGTGGATTGTTGGAAAAGCATTGAAGTGTGTGAATTATCGAAATAAGGTACCAGTTAACTGTGTAAGACATTTGTTGCTTCCTTGGCCTCGATCTGCCCATAAACGTGACACTTCTGTCAACCAGTGATTCCAACAATCCATACGCAAACTGCTTTCCTTTTCGTATGAACGCTTTAGCTCCAAGATTAGTACGTGTAACCGTGCAGCGTGGTTTGCTCTTGACTAACCCCCTGTTCTAGGCATTTGATTTTAAAATAATTAATATGTAATTATGGAGACGAAGTTAACACATTGAAATGTCAATTGAAGTTTATGCATATAAATTTTTATAATAATCACGTATACATAATTATGTGTGCATTTAATACTTGCAAAATAATTTCGGACGATTTTAAGGTGGCTAATAGTAGTTTTTCAGAAACTCACCAGCCTAATTTTAGATGGCTGTTACTTCCCTGTCTCTTCACGTCGGTTGTGCAAACTTCGTCGTTTTTAATAGGGATTGACAAATTCTCCGAAAGAGTATACTTGATTGCCATCGGTGTTACTATTGCAACGAGGCAATGACGTCATAGATTTTTAAATATTACAAATTTTCTCAAAATCGAGACGTAAACTTTTAAAATGACTCAGTGTCCCTTATAGTATGCATGTAGATCCTCAAGACTGCGAAATTGGAAAATTTTTTATTCGAGCGTTGTCCAGAAGAACTGGATTGAATATTTTAAAGCAAAAAAATTAGAGTCGTCTTACTCTGTTCATTCGTAGATAAAAATGATTTGCTGACAGACTGAAACAGACTTTTCACCATATTCCATACCTTAGGCACAGAACTAAATTCCTTAAACGTTTCATCCAGATTGCATCACCCGAGTAATGTCGCTCATTTTGCGCATAGAAGAATCTCTAAAAATTTCAAGTGCATTGAACCATTTTAACGGTGCGAAATAGTAATGAAATTATAGGGTACTTTTGCAATAGTCGTCGAAAGTTTCGTTGTCATGTTATTTGCTGAGTGCTGGTCTATTTCAGAAGTTTCTCTTTTGTCGATATTCCATATTAGCCACCTTAATTGCGTCCGAAAATAAAACCATCGGAAATTTTTAAGCGTCCGAAATATTTACAGTACATATATCGTATTAGGCGTTATGATGTGTAGCATCGCTGACTATTTTTACGAGTTGTGCCGTATTTTGACGAGCCTGAAGGGCGACCCAAACTACAAACAACGAGTAAATATTTTCAGCGATACTATACAACATATAGTAAGTAAGAGATTTATTATCCAACAGGGCAAATAGTTATGGGCGAATTTCCAACCGGTTCTCTGGAGTACAAATACCGCCTGATATTTGTACTCGTTTTGGTCGTTATTTGTACTTTACGAAGCAGAACTGGATAATAAAGTATAAAACTTTTAGTTATAAGTACGCATTGGCGTTTCTCGTGGCCTGAAGGGATGAGGGGCTGTGTTCGCAGGTGCATTGTAGTTTATCAAAAAATATCTGCAATAAAGAATTTCTATTAAGTATTTATTTATATATTGTCAGTAGGAATTTATGTCACACGTGCAAGCTTTGAATCAACATTCTCTTAACATTGTGTGATACTTAATTTTTTAGTGTCTGGAGAGTTTGTTGTTTGCCTATATTTTGAATTTCACTTTTGTCATTCATATTTCGTCTCAAACTTCCTCAGTGAGTATGTATTATTAACTGTGGAGTTTGTTTACCTTTATAAACAATACTCGAAGGTTATTGTTTTTTGACATAACTAAATTATGCTAAATAAACACTGTACTGCTCCCATTTTTCCACTTAGAAGAATGTGTTTTTCGTGTGAAAAGCTAATTTCATCACCTGTACTCCTCAAGTTTGTTAAATAAACGTTAGTGTTAAATCGCTTAGAACTTAGCATGCACAGTAAATTTAGACTCCGGGGATAGTCAAAGAAATTTCTTGCCAATAGCAAGCCTAAGTCTTCGATTCAATCTCTTGCATGCAACGTTTTAACTTTTTTTGCAGCCGTTATTTGTGTCGTAACAACTCTTCTCTCCTCGATTTTGTGTCGCCCCCCGACACGCGCAGTATCAGCGATTGAGCAGGTCACTGTCTAATTCTTGGTGGCTGAGCCTGGGCAAACCCTTAAACACAACTAATAGAAACCTTGTACTGTTGCCATTCACTAATTTCTTTACGACGACTATTGTAGGCCACTTTGTGGTATTATTTCTGGCATGAGCAGTCGTATGAAACTATTGTCTTTTTGCTTTGTGATTTACGGCGGAAAGGCCGATTGAGCTTGCGCGAGTGCCGACAGATACAGCAATCAAGCAGGATCTTCGTACACGGTTTTTGCAGTCTATTGAGTTTAGATACAGCAGGCAGAATCACTGGAGAAACAGCCTGTTCCACATAATTTATTCATACATCCAGTGGGGGGCCAGCATCACCGGATCACCTCACGCACCCCACCCATTGCTCAAATGAAAGTCGACAGGGGCGTGTCTTGCAGGATGATCCCTTGCAGGTTGTTACGTGACAATTTGGCACGTTCCACAAACTTTGTGATGAACTTTATGACCCAAAAGCATGTGATAACACGAGACACTTCATACCACATCTATGTGATCAAAGAGCAAGTAAATTTAATTTTCACTGATGTCTTTCGTTTCTGAGCTGAGTGAATCAGTTGGAACACAAACGAGACAAACTGCTAAGTTGGCGATCCCCCAACCGTCACAGTTTGCGTTAAAAATGGAAGCTAGAGCAAGCTTTTACAGTAATCCTGTTCAATTTGACCAATAATTTGTCACAATTCAGTCGAACTGGGGTACTCGTTCTCCAACTATCAAGATCGTGCGGGTTTTATTGATAGCTCCTAGGCGCGTACTCATTCCCCCGCCACACAGCAGAGCTGTAGACCGTCGATAATTTAATTTTCAGCAATTTTTTGTGAAGGTTTCGCTGCTATGGAACAGGCTCCCTCCATTTCAGTGACTTTTTAAGAAATCTTTGTCTTTCAAACTAAGCCAAAATACAGCCAACAGATTTTTGCGTGGGATGGTACTGGAATCTCTCGTGCTTATCGTCACGCTCACTTCACGGATGTCGTGATGTTCATAAAGTTCTGTGTGTAGAATGGTACGATAGATCTGATTGGCTGTCTTTGCTAGAGCGATTGTGTTTCGAAGAATACTATTGGTCAAATAATTTTATAATGGCGTCAGCTGTTGAAAGTGAATAAATTTGGTTCTATGATGCGAGCGGAGGATATGATATTTGAAGGTTTGTGTTGAAGGAGGAACTACTGTTCACCGAATAACAGCTCTTACAACAGAATACAATAGAAAGCCAGAGTCTTTGACGGGCAAGGGATAACAGGTTGTAGGAAGACACCAGGAATGGCTGGCTTGCGGCAAACGGCGCCCGTAAGCAAGGAATCGCCATTGCCGTGCGCTCCTCCGCCGAGTCCGGTCATGGGTTGTCGCCGAAATCTTGGCATTACTGTGCTTTCGTCTTCTCCAGAGTTCCACGAAATTCAAGAACTAGCAGAAATGAATGATTCATTAGTCGTTGCTCTTTCAAGAATGAGAGTAGAACAGTCTTCGTTGAAAAGGAAGAAACATTCTGAACACGAACTTCCCCCGGGACTCGATAACCACGATCGAGCTCAACACGAACAGAAAAGGGCAAAAAATAATCAGAGACAATCGGGAAGTTCATCCCTTAAAAGACAGAATCTCTTTACGGAACGTTTACCGACGACTGCTGTTAATAGTTCGTTTCCTGTGCCAAGTACGTAAAATCTTACTTTGATGTCTGTGGGACAAGTGGAAGCTTGTCAGCCGTCGTGAACGAAATGTTCATGTCTCGGTATGAATAAGTTATTTTATCATATTCCTGAATCAAATTCTCTTGTAAGGTGAAAATCACGCTATCGTTTTCCTGAAATTTTTGTAATTCAAATAGTTTACAGTTATTTTAGACAACGTTGCCTCCTTTGAAGGTCCGTATAAAATGAAAGGACTAAAAATTTTCAGGCAAAGTCGAGGTTGTTTCAGAAAAAACTCAACTCGATATCATGAAGAAGCTTCTCTCGACTACACTATTAAATAGTGGTTAAAATGATATTTGAATAACTTTTGAAAAGAATTAGGGTGGCAATTTTACACAGAAATTTAAATGGGTTTTATCGAAAGCCTATATTGCTTATAAAATATGGCGTTCGATTGATTTAGCTAGCTCTCAGCGTGTCTGTACAGAGTATCAACTTGTTTTCAGAAAGAGTGTAGATGAAATAGCTATTTATATTCTTGTAAAATTATTTTAATACGAAATTATTGCTGTACGAAATAGCAAAATAAGGCAGAGATGTATTTTATGTTATAAGAACAAAGTTCCCAAGGGAAATATTTGTATCATTAAAATAGGTAAAAGATATGAATTATTTTTGTGAGCAAAAATCAATTAACATACAATGAAGTGAGTTAAATATCATCTCAAAGCAATGATCTTATCAAAGTTATGTGACCAATTTTTGAAATGTTTATCTTTCCACATGAACAATAAGTCGTTTGTGTCTTACACTCCAAAGTGGTCTGACCCTGTACTAAACATTTAACAATTAGACTGCAAGCCTGAGTTTTCTATGAGTGAATAGTCAACAAGGTGCAGCCGAGTTGATTATCACTCAAGAAAACCAGGGCGAGTTGTTGAATTGTTTTAGTAGAAACTCTAAAGGACTGCATTCTAAAAGCTAACATTTTATGTACATGTACTTCTAAGCCGAAAATAAAGAGCAATCTTGCCTTCAAAGAGTGGGAGGCGCAGTGGCCTAATGCGCTGGACTCCGGATCGGACGGTCTGGGTTCCAGCCTCTAGCCGGGGCACTGCATTGTGTTCTTGGGCAAGAAACGTTACTCTCACAGTGCCTCTCTTCACCCAGGTGAAAAATGGGTACTGGTGAATTTACCGCTGGGGGGTAAACCTGCGATGGACTAGCATCCCATCCAGGAGGGAATATAAATGCTCCTAGTCGGGAAAAGCTCCTGTGGTATGGGCCACCAGGCTTGATACAGACTTAACCTTATGGCGTTATAATTAGTATACACTACAGCCTTAAAAATTCTGCAGAAAAAATAATTGCTTGTTGAGTTGACACAAATGAAACTATCGTTAGTATGAATGAGCATGTTCCATAATTTGTGCATTGTGACATTGGATGACAACAGCAGTTGTTCTTGTATAAACTGGAAAATTTGGAGCAAATGCATTTTAACTAACCATTGATTTTAAGCAGATGTGAGGGGTTGCGAATGGTCATTGAAAAAACTACACATCTTGTAGAAAATTATGTTGGTAAAATTTAATGGTCTTGCACTCTTAGTTCCTTTTTTGAGGCCATCTCAGAAAATTATCTTGTTTCCATTTTCAGAGACCAGTCTTTGTTCAGGGTTCGCACAGGAAAGTCATGGAATTTTTTTTTTTGTTCTGGCTTTCAGGAAAATGTATATCAGCCATCTTGCAAAGTCTTAAAATTTACCATTTGCCTCCAGCCCTGCTGTGGAAATGACCCACAGGGACAGTTTTGCCTTTGCTTGTGCCAGTTGCAGATGTAAAATTTCAGTATACATTCAGGGAACCCTGGTGCTGTTTAGCTTATACCAATACAATAAAAAGAAGTCAATCATCTGCTCTTTATTTTTTTACACAAATTATGTTCTACTTAATTCTGAAGCGTATTTCTGATTTCCTCTGTCATGATATTCATTTTTATGCTTCAGGTGTTTGAGTCATCATTTTGTCTGAAACCATGCAAAAAGTCATGAATCGCTATAATGACTGGATTTCGAGAAAATTCTGCACATGTGCCACCCATAAACTTTACGCCACATTAATTTTTATGAGCTGGCAAGACTTTTTGAGATATATTTGCTGCTGACTTGGTCACCGTGTTTGTTTTTAGTTTTTAAAAACCACGCTTTATTGGGTAATACTGCTCACCACCCAGAGAAACTGTGTTCGGCCACCTTAAGTGTATCCATTCTGTCCTGATTCTGCTGCACAATTGAAGGGAATGTGTTTCAAAATCATACAAAGAAACCATCTTTGCCGCTATGGAGCAAATCTTTTCCAGAACTACTAAAAGAAAGGCATGGGCAGGTGATTCAATCTGCCATAAGAAAATGATACCACAACACCTTGCAAACCTACAGCCCAGATGACATAATTATTACAGAAAGCTGTGATTTAGCAAAATTCTTTCCTGCTCAAACAAAATTGCCCCTTCAGAGTTTGAAGGCATTTTATAGGCTTTTGTAGGGTTTCCACATACAAAGAACTATAGGTAGGTGTAACCAGTCACCATCTTTTACCATACAGTGGATTATTACATGCATTAATACATGAAACACAATGACTTGATAAAATCATGCTATTTAGTCATCTAGAGAACATAAGTGTGCAGTACATGGATCCTTATTACGGCCTATCAACCATGCATGAAAAAGAACATGCAGGGACTATTTAATTTATTTCTATCTATTTTATAATTAGTTTATAAATGTACCGGTATGTAAAACAAAACATGCCGGTAGTCATACATACATACATACCTAAAACATAGGCACGCAATGCGTGCGAGAGCTATTTTTTTCAGTATCTGATATGGACGTAGGCTCGATTTCCGCCGCTCTCTCGAGTCCGGTCTTCGTTCCTCCCCGAGAAGAGACGGCTGGACGCGTGAGCGGCCATCCATGTCTGTGACGTATTTGAAAAACAAATAATTAATGCATTCTCAGATGTCACCGGATGTGAATTAGGACTCGAAAAGCACGCCTAAATGTACACACGCGCCAATACCAGCAACTTGTTCTTGCTCTTATTTCGATGTTGCCATCGAAAAGTCAAAGCTCTTTGAAAAGCTCCGAGAAGATACAAAAACTATTCATCGCCAGTCGAAGGAAAAGTTTGAAACGAATAATAGAAAAGCGCCCAGCGTTGTCGCGTCGAACAAAATCTCTTCGCCATGCAGCAGATCAAGGAAGAGTGAAGGCCGCAAAAAGCCTTTCTTCGGTTATCGATTCAAACAACGTGATAGCTAAATTGTTCTTTTAATATTTCAAGCAATTGTTACTAGGTACGAGTCGGGGAGGAAAAGTGTGGAATTGCCAAAAACGATCACCATGGGCTACGGTCTAAAACCAACCACAAATACTAAAAGTATCAAACAGAAATCTCATCTTGTTATATTTCTCTGTGGATCTTTCATTTTCTCGACTTTAAAGCGCTTCAAAATACGATCACACGCCAAACCAAATCACTCCTTCGCATCCGTCATTCTGAAAATCTACTTTGAAGAAATAATTTATGCGGCCTTCGTTAGCCTGCTCGATTTGAGCAGGCGACCTCCTGATTGGCGGAAATCAACAATGGCATTCTCACGCGTCCAGCCGTGAGTTCGGGGAGGAGCGCGGGCTCCGGTTCCCGAACAGCGGCTGGTAATCGAGCCTAATATGGACGTTTTGGGTATTTTTCTTTTGGTCAGCAAAACTAGCCCGTCCAAAACAAACGCTCAGTTATCAATAGGGTACGTTCCTTTGGGGTGATCCGGATCATGGTGTATCAAAGGCGCCGGCGAATCCTTACTAAGAGTGGATTCGCCAATCCTTACTAAGAGTGGATTCGCCGGCGCCTTTGATGCACCATGATTCGGATCACTGATCCTGATCTCGATCACCCCAAAGGAACGCACCTTTCGTGTTGGGCCTTTTGTTGACGGCGTGTGCACTTGAGTAAATGAGCGCAACGCAAAATACGTTTGACTAGCGAATTCATTCACGACGAAACTTTCCTGTCGACCATGAATAATATATCAGTAATCAGTTTAATCAATCACTTTGCTGTGCATGTCATTCCATTTTTATCAAACAATTTGACAATCTCGTCCCCAGAGCCCGCTTTTCTTTTGATCAGCATCAAGAAAAGCGGGCTCTGGGGACGAAATTGACAATTTGACTTGATGCAACCCCAAACCTGATTGGATTGATGTACGTCACTGACTTGGGTGTGACGCCTAAACAAAAATTAATTAACATTAAACGATACATACTAAACAAATTAAACGATACATACAA
Source organism: Blastomussa wellsi (assembly GCA_947652115.1). Lineage (NCBI taxonomy): Eukaryota > Metazoa > Cnidaria > Anthozoa > Scleractinia > Plerogyridae > Blastomussa > Blastomussa wellsi. The sequence continues at coordinate 1,594,239 of OX393563.1, forward strand.
GCGGCAATTTCATTGGTTATCGATCGATAGTATCCTAATTCTGATTGGTGTGAAATACATCGCTCGTCCACCCATCCATCCATCCATCCATCCACTGAATAGCGACATATGTCCGTACGCCGACTGAGTTATTTTTTTTAGCATCAATATTAAAAGTAAATTATTTAGAATTATAGGCAGGTGTACCAGTCACCATCTTTTACCCTACAGCGGATCATCATCATCATCAAGTGAGTATAGCCTATATTGTTTGCCTTCCAGCAATCCAAGCCAGGCAATTATCATCGTTGTTGTCTTCGCTGTCATCATCATCATCATTATTATTATTGATCAATCATTGGTCAACATATGCATTTCTAGTTACCATAGCAACAAGGTGGCTTACAACAGTCCAGCACATTCCATCTCTCTCTCGGTTGATGCTACAGTGATAGTATCAAACAACTGCCCAATCATTGGTGAACAAGTTTTGATTATTTTCTTGACATTACTGGTTACCATAGCAACAGCACAACCCGTTTAAACACCCTTAATTTTAGCTTTAAGTGCTTATTACTCACAAATGAGCTGTGACCCAAATTTTATTTTATGTTGTTCAATTTTGATCAGGCTGTCAAGATTTAATGTTTTGAAAAAAATTAAGGTGGCTCGGAAACCGCAACCTTTTTCTTTTTTTCTCACCTTGTGTCCTTGGCTTGGTCCATACGAGCCTAGTGGCCCATCAGGCCGGAGCGTATCCCAGTTTCCTTAGAAAGAAGTGACTAGGAGTATTTCTACTCCCCCCTGGATGGGATACTCATCCATCGCAGGGTTACCCCGGCAGTAATTTTGTCGGCACCCATTTATACACCTGGGCGAAGAGAGGCACTGTCAGAGTGAAGTGTCTTACCCAAGAAGACAATGCGCCAGTCAAGGCTCGGACCCAGACCTTCCAATCCAGAGTACAGCGCACTAACCATTAGGCCATTTTTTTTACTTTGCACCTTGTTGTGCCCTCGGCTTGGTGTGCCTGTGAACAAATCACAGCAATATCTGATTATCTCATTTTTTACTTTAATTTTTGTCATTATGTTTACACTTGTATGTATATCTATATATTATTAGTATTTTATCTTAGGCCTTTTTACTTTTAATCTTTTCAAAAACAGACCACTGGTTTATACCAGCAAAATCCTTTGATTTTTGCTGATCGGTTTATATGCAGCAGAGAAATTGCGCACACAAGAAGTTGCTGAATTTGCGTCACGCTGATACTTGCGTGACTAGCTTAGCAATCAGGTGTTTCCGCAACTCGTCTTGAACACTCGAGAAAAGTGAGAAGCACTCGGTTACGCCTCGTGCTTCTCCCTTGTTCTGAAAAATTCTCGCGTGCTTATATAACTCAACAATGCACTCGGGGTCGTTTATTTCTTTGTTATAAGTATCAACAAATGAAGATAAAATATACATTTTTTTGTCTCACCTATATTTCGGCCGAACATACCGACTTTAACTTTATCAGGGTATTTTTTATTTGTGAACTAAATTGAGATACTACGCGCCCGCTTATTGGTTGATAGGTGTGTTTAGCTGAGAGTGTGTATTTAAAAGCAATAGCGGACTTTTTCAAGGTAAATGTCTTGAACTCGTATTTAGATGAGGCTATGGCGGCGGAAGGCGGCGGAAGGGGAGGGCAGGGGGGCTGAAGTCCCCAAACAAAAATTTTTTTGGGGGGGGTGCTGAGCTTCCCTCCCCCCGAAATTTCGGTGGCGAAAATATCGGTAGCGCATAAAATTGCGACAAAATTAAAACGGAATTAGAAATCCGACTCAACCAAGCCAAGCTAACTTAGAGAAACTTCTTGTGGGCGCAGCAAACAGCGACGACTTCAGCGAGCATTTGGAATAGCTGGAAAGGTCTTGCTTTGGAACTGCATAGACTGTGGCCGGCTTGGGCAACAACTTCACCTCGTGCATGATTGTATTTAAAATAACCTGTGGCATCGGCGACTTCGGACACGGGGAGTAATGCTTATTTTTTTGGTTGAAATAAACGTAAACTTACCTCAGGTGTTGTATTTCGTCGTTCCTCGGCTCAAAATGGCGAATTGAAGCGATTTGGAAGGTTATGCGTTGACGTTCGTGAAGTAACAGTCAACGCAAAACCCTCCAAATCGCTTCAATTCGCCATTTTGAGTCGAGGAACTACAAAATACAACACCTGAGGTAAGTTTACGTTTATTTAAACCAAAAAAATAAGCATTACTCGAAATAAGTTTTCGATAGTAGGACGCTTTCAATGTTCCATACATTTCTTTATATTTCGAACGTACAAAGACTGAAAGACACACTGCTTGTGTGGGCCCCTGTGCTTCTGAGCGCACGTTTTCTTCCCTTGCTCGCCTAAAAACCGACCTTAGAAGCAACATGAATCAGGATCGTCTTAACCACGTGCCTCCTCCTGCATTGTCATAAGACTATTACGGACACATTGAACGTAAAAGAAATTTAGGAAAATTCGAGTAGAGGTATACTATTTGCTTGGCTTCGTGTACGATGAGCCCCCCATGTTAAAACGCTACGCCACCTCTGTATGCAAACATGGAAAACGTCCTCTATAAAATTCCTGTTACATAGATGGGAAATAGGGCCCTCTTTAGCCTTCCTTATGCCTCTTTTATTTCTGAGTCGATTTTTGCTAATTCAGTTTGTTTCATATCCAGAAAGAACTAAAAATGTAGAGTCTTAAAATAGGTATGAATATTACGGAAGTTCCGCGAAAATATGGAGCTATTTGATTGGTGCTTAGAATAGAATATAGACACGCGAAAAATCTCGTTAGGAGGCCTCAAGGACAGAGTGACATTTTATAAACAGTTCACGCGTAGTCTATAAGAATCTTTCTTTGAAGCTTGGCTCACGTTGATTACAAAACTGTTTACAAACATCGATTCGCGATGAAATATTTCTTTCAAGCTGTTTTGCTGGGTTATTTCGCAGCAACGCTCGTCAGTTCAAATCTGACGTCAAAGCCAGCAAAAACTAACAACGATACAAAGAAAAGCTCGCAGTGTAATGTCAATAACTACAACAACTTCAACGCCGGACCAAACTGCAAGAAAATCGAAAGCATGTTTACTGAAGTGAAACAACAGCTGGCCGAACTAAAACAAGAAATCAGGGAAATGAAGGGAAACGAGACTGGCGGCCTTGGTGGAAAAGGTTGGTAACCAAAATTAAACAATATTAGCGTTGTTGATCTTGGTAAATTTATTAAATGAACGAGAAAATTAATTTAGTTTATGCACTAGAAAAGAATTAAACTCGTTTTTTTTTTCACTTGTTTTTTCCCAAGGTCGTATGAGGTCCCTCCCCCACCTTAATTCAATTATGATCGTTCACATTTATTTTGACTGCTTCTTTCAAAGAGGGAGGAGAATAGGTTCGCGGATCAACGGATTTAGCCGTTAAAAGCACACGGATTGCGGATTTCAGCGAAAAATTAAGCGGATTCGTGGATTTCGAAAATGCAGTGGATCACGGGTTAGTTGATAATTTTAGCTCGGATTCCGGACTCTGTACGCCAGGAAGTTCGAATCATGGCCTTGGCGTATCTTTAGTCTTGGTCTCTGTGTTATCGTTTTGTCAATTTTCTGTTTGGACGAGGCCCAAACCACCGCTTTACATTAGAACTGCCACTTAAAGAATCAGTGAAACGAAAGCTCTTGAAAAATTGCCGGATTTGGCCAAAAAAATAGCGCTGATTCGCGCACTACTATTCATCCCAACTCCTCAAACCTCTGTATCTGATAAAAAATGAATATTAAAGAATAAAGAAATTGTTACAAAATATTTTACTTATATCAGTAAAATATAAGATAGAGAAGGAGGACTGAAGTCGTCATTCCTGGAGAGGGAAATTAAATAAATAAATATAATTTTAGATCGGATAAGTTAACTTCTTGATTGTGATTTACAAATTGCAGTTTATAAGAACTGTGCCGAAGTTTACAAGTCCGGTGTCAAGATCAGTGGAGTGTACAAAATCGATCCTGATGGTTTGGGTAAATTTGAAGTTTTCTGTGATCAGAAAACGGCCGGTGGAGGATGGACGGTGTTTCAGAAGAGACGCGATGGCTCTGTAGATTTCTTCCGAGCTTGGGATCACTATAAACGAGGCTTCGGTAATCTGAACGGCGAGTTTTGGCTCGGACTCGACAAGATTCACCGCCTGACTGTAAGCAACACTAACAAGCTTCGCGTTGACTTGGAACGCTTTAATGGTGAGACAGCATTTGCAGAGTACAGCTCAATTTCTGTAGGAAATGAGGCGGCAAAATATAGACTGGGTTTGGGAAGTTATTCAGGTGAGCAGATCACGAGTGACTAATTTTCTGAATAAACCTCAGCATTACAATATAACACGAAGTTAGTTTACTAGCTTATCTTGCCTGAAAAAAAATCATCCTCACGGTTTTCGGACTGCATCCGGCTAATTTATGAAAAGACTAAACTACCAAAGTGTTCAATACTGATCTCACGTTGATCTCTTCAATTTGAACACCAAAGTATATTTTTTCAAAGGCAAGGCACTAGCTGATCAAGATTAGACTAATCTAGACCATAAAGCAAACATTTCTTAATAATCAGTGCATGGTAAAGATTTCTTGGAAGATAAACTTGCATCTTGCGATATTTCGCGAATAATACAAACCTTTTTGTATTTTTAAAATTTCCCAAGCCAAGACGGTTTTCAGCTTATATTCCACTTGAGACTTACGAAGCTGCCCCTTTTGTTCCCTTGAAGACAACTGTGAAAGTTAATTAAGTTGATGCAGCAAACTGTCGCTTTGCTTATATAACTTAGTAAGGGGTTTTAGGTGGGCTTATTACCGGAAAAGAAAAACTGCCTCGGAACGTGCTATAGCAGTGCTGATCGAAATTCGTTTTGATCATAATAATAAATCGAGAAAAGGCAAAGAGGGGCTTATATCCGGGGGTTCTCATCATTGGATGTATTTTATTTGTTTACAGGTAGATGGCCCTATAACCAGGGGGTTTATAAGTGTGTGTGGGGCGGGGGGCGGAGGGGGGGGGCTTACATGCGGCGGTCAACGGTATGTTTTTTCGCACCCAAAAGCCCTTTAAATGACTAGTATTACTAGTAAGATGATTAAAAATGATTCAGAATGAGTTATGTACCTCTTCTCAGGTAATGCTGGTGATTCTCTTAACCATCACCGTGACTCGGCATTTAGCACCAAAGATCGCGACAATGACGCCTACTCGTCAAAAAGCTGTGCCTTGCTTTATAAAAGCGGCTGGTGGTACAACAATTGCCAACACGCAAACCTGAACGGTTTGTACCTCCCTGGTAAGGCGGTTCTTCAAGGAGTGCGCTGGTATTTCTGGAAAAAAGATAATGAATCTCTCAAGAGGTCCGAGATAAAGATTCGTCCAAAGAACTTCTAAAATTAAATGTGGCGCATTCTCCATTTCGCGCTAGAGCGGAAATATAAGCATGTAAGGGTGCTTCGATCTGCTGTAGTCTCCTTGGTTCAGTTCATGTTTTCAAAGCCCAAAAACATTCGTTATCTCAAAAATAAACTTGCAAATTGCAACGTCCGGTCCATTATATAAACGTTTCTTTTTTTAAGTCACCACTGCAAATCCTGCAAAAGAGATGTGCTGTTCAATATGTTAGGTCATTCCAGAAACTAGATATAAAACCCCTTTGTTCAGCTTAGTAATATAATTTATTCACTGTCCTTTAGCATATTTTAGCGAATATGATGAAAATTGTTCCAAGGAAGCAAATGTAGTTACGCTAAGGTGCAAATAAAAAAAGGATTCGGCAAAAATGTTATTTCTGACTTCTTTATTGGCAGCTTAAATCCCATACCTGATCACTATTTGATTTCTCCATACATTATTAACTAGGAAAACTTGACACTACAGCTACCCCGCATTCGCTACTACAGTAAATCCTTTTGCTTAGTGTGCTTTGGCCTTTCAATTTCTTATTGATTGAAATCAGTTTTCCTTTTGGTACGTTTTTCCGATAATTCAGAGATGAAGAAAATACTTGCACACTCAAACACAACTTTTCTGGTTTCTTCAAGATGGGACTAGAACTTAAGTGCTATTTTTTAAAAAAGAAAGTTTTCAGGATGAACTTGTGAACTAAGTGAGTAAGTAAAACAGAACAATGTCCTATAAAATCCTCAAGATATTCAACAGGAAGAATCTCAAGGTCCGTTATAGCTGTACAACTGACATGGTCTAACATAGGAATCATTATAAAAAACAACAACCAGAAAATATTCAACGGCAGCATTGTGGTTACCAACCAGGGGTGGGTCCAGGATTTTTCTTAGGAGGGGTGCTGTACGTACAGAAATGATTCCCACGCCCAATGGTCTCCAACCCCGAAACGATCTCCAAACCCGATTGTTTTTTATTACAGCGAACATAATTACATCACTTACAGATTACAATTAATTGCTTAGACAGAATATTAATTACAGCAGCACTTGTTAACCATAGATGAGGTCAACAAATTATTAAATGGCAGTTACGGTAATGAAAAGTTTAAAAAGCAATGTAATTACACTGCCGAGAACACCAGGAAACAAAAAATAGGAATTAAAAATAATTAATTAACCATCTAACAAGGGTAAGAGAGTTGACCAACTTACCTGGAATTTTTTAAAGGATTCTGTTTTGCAACGGCAGCATTATGGTTACCAACCAGGGATGGATCCAGATTTTTTTTGTATACGGGAGGTTTAAAAAAGCTGGAAAATCAGGGGATTTGGAGTCAGTTTTCTGTCTAAAGGTGTGAATTTTTGCAATCAAAAGATAATTATTTAGGATACTGAAGCCATCTTGGGTCTCCGGCATTATACCCAAAGATCTTGAATTCATCAAAAGAGATACTACTAGTGGAGTTGCCATTCCACCAAGTAACACCATCGGACCAGAAAGCTCTAAGTCACGGACAACTCATTAACAGATTACCACGTTGCAAACACAGATCAGAGTCTGCAATTGACATCTTGTGAAGAAACACCCGATGTGGTATAATAGTATAATCTTAAACTGAAAATATTTAATTTTGTTTCTTTGTTCATTCTAAAGGAGAGACTATGAATTTCATTTATCTTGTCTAAATCATTGACCCTTTGCCTACGAAGACGATTGTTTACTTGCGGTTCCTTAAAATACTGCGGGATTGTTTACATGTAATTCCTCTATAGTAATTGAGGAACCGTTTCGAACCGTTAGTGTCGTGTTTATTAATATCATTATTGACTTTACTTGGTCTTACTTGATACCCTTGATACCCTCGAAGGTCCCGTAAAGTTTTCGCTCCCGGAAAGCCATAGCAAAATTTGAAAACTTGTGATTATAAAGAGCTGTTTTATTCACATGTTTTTTTTATATGAACAGTGGTTCCCTTCATACAAAGTTTCAGGCCTATACACTGTTCTTTTTTTTAGATACAGATAACTAAAAATGGCTTTACGGGCCCGAAAAGTTTCCGGGGCTTTCGAGAAACCGGCCCCAGGAGTTTGCAATGGCGTTAATCAGACCAACCAATTTTGAATAAAGCATGTCTTGTTCAGCGGTGAAACTGCATCGAAACCGGTCGCGAGACACTTCAATCTCCCAAATCATTCTAAGCAACATATGGCAGTCTGCGACCTTTCCCTTCACCAAGGAAGCACGGAAAGTCGCAAAACTCTAGAACAAAAATTTATTTTTCCGTTGTTTTCACGTTACCAGGCACCAACCAATAGCGAAGCTCCATCTTTCTGTATATAAACAACACACCACCCACAATTCCTTAATTCGCTCCGACTCTTGAATCTCTTTACGGTGGCCAATTCACATTATTAACCCAGTTGATAAAACCAAATTATATTGTCATACTTCCCACTGACGCAACACCACAGTTTCTTTAGAAACTTACCCCCTCTTTTAATTTTTATAGCGTCGACTTTCGAGAAAAGAACGCTTCACAGGAGTTTCGCTCACAATTTGGTTGTTAGAACATCGCACCGGTATCGCGGAGGTCACGGGTTCGAGTCCCGTTGAAGCCTTACTTTCTTTCTTTGTTTTCCAGTTCCTAAGATTTGATAGTTCATTGTAAGGATCATTTCTAACTTAGCTATACTTTTTCATTCTATTTACATTAGTCAAGGGATTCGGTTATCCAAGTAAGCATTTATAAAGGTGGTAAAAATAAACGAATTCTGAACGTTAAGAGCTCCTCATTTGTAAATGACGCATGGTTTCTATTTTCAAGACAACTATGGCTTTGGAAAAATGTATTGTGAGTTCGTTTACTACATTTACTGATTTACTGATTCATTTACTGATTCGTTTACTACATTTACTGATTTCCTTTTCGTAATGGAATAATTAAAAGACCATGGTTTCAGTTAAAAGCATTGGTAAAGCTGATGAAACATACTAATTGTTGTTATTAGAAAATGGTCAGCTGTTAGTGACATTCGACAAGTTTGTTGAAAATGTGGAGCTTACCCCATTGGCGAGAAACTGAACGCACCCACCCTAAATGACATTTTAAAAGCTCTCATAACACGTAATATAAATTGTCGTTGGAGTCTTGTAGGTCATTAATTCTTCCCAGTTCGTTGGTTTGTAATATCTAACTTAACAAACCTCTTTTCACGATGAAATATTTCTTTCGAGTTCTTCTGTTAAGTTATTTGGTGGCGACCCATGCAAACACACTTTCTTCGACGACGAAGAAGCCAGTGACGACCAGATTCTCGGAGTGTAACGTCAATAACAACAATTATAACAGCTTCTTCGCTGGACCAAACTGCAGGAAAATAGAAAACATGTTTTCTGAATTGAAACAACAGCTGGCCGCACTCACACAAGAAATCAGAGAAATGAAGGAAAATCAGACTGGCAGCACGGATGAAAAAGGTTTGTATCAAAACCATTTGAAATCCCAGAGTTGCTTTGCGTCTGAGCTGATTGGTCTTTGCTGTAATGTATTGCACAATTGGCAGTTAGCAAGAACTGTGCCGACGTTTACCAGTCCGGTGACAAGATCAGTGGAGTGTACAAAATCGATCCTGATGGCTTGGGTGAATTTGAAGTCTTCTGTGATCAGAAAACGGCCGGTGGGGGATGGACGGTGTTTCAGAAGAGACGCGATGGCTCTGTAAATTTCTACCGAGCTTGGGATGACTACAAACGAGGCTTCGGTAATCTGAACGGCGAGTTTTGGCTCGGACTCGACAAGATTCACCGCCTGACTGTAAGCAGCACTAACAAGCTTCGCGTTGACTTGGAAGACATACATGGTAGCAAAGCATTTGCAGAGTACAGCTCATTTTCTGTGGCGAGTGAAAGGGCGAAATACCAGCTGAATTTAGGAAGTTATAATTCAGGTAAGCTTGTCCCGGATTTGTTCTGATTCTCATTGAAATTATGGTGAAATATACTGCTGCATATTTTTGCTGTCGGGTGTTATTTTTCCCCAAACAAAGTCTACGAAATGTTTTCCTTGTGTTAGCAGACGGTAACACTTTTGAATCGTTTTACATGAGTCTAACACGTGTTCAACGCCAAAATCTATGTTTCAGTTGATATATTGCTGTATAGTGAAATGATTTTTTGAGGCAAATTAATGTTAGCACAATTTTTAATTCATAACTTCCTTGAAATTTCCGGGAGGTGCGGCGGTTGTTGGAAAGTCTATTTTCTTGTACTTTTTTCCTGACAATAATTTATGTCATTTATGGAACAACAGAAAACCTTTCCAAAGAAATGAAAAGCTAGAAAAATTCCAACTTATCTTTGACTGATCTTGCTTTGAATATTTCAATCGAAATTTACTCGCGGTATAAACTTTAATGCCGCCGGTTTCTTATTCATTTTTTTCGTTAAGAATGTCGTTTAACTTGCACATGCGGCTTCTTTTTGAGTCAGTTTGGCTTTTTATGCCTCAGGTACCGCTCACGATTCTCTGAGCTATCACCGTGGCTTTGCATTCACCACCAAAGATCGAGATAACGACGCCAACCCGGGAAACTGTGCCTCGATTTACAAAGGCGCCTGGTGGTATAACAGCTGCCATAACTCAAACCTCAATGGTTTGTACCTGAATGGAAAGACAAGTTCTGAAGGAATGTCGTGGTACCATTGGAAAAATTCCCATTATTCTGTCAAGAGGTCCGAGATGAAGATTCGTCCAAACGACTTCTAAATAAGATTTTGAGGGGTATGAAATCCGGACGATCCTTAGCTTCTAGATATAATTACTGTGGAGTGAAATATATACCAAAGAATAAAATAAGGTTGCTTTTCTTTTGTTAATTTTCGCTGTTTTAAAACACTAAATATTCGTGTAGTTCGTACAATTGTATTTGGAAACACCTTTAAATTCGAGGCGTGCTAAATGGCACAATATTTAAGTAATAGAGGAATTTTCCGTATTCACATAACCTCATCTAAACACACCTATCAACCAATGATCTCAGTTACTTTATAAAGAAGCATGGATTCGAGAGCTCAAAATCTAAAGTCTTTTATACGTTTTAAGCACCGTTTATTTCGCAGTAGTTATTTAGCGCAATCTATAAGAACGAAAACTAAAGCTGTTGCCTACACTGATCGCAGATTTTTTCCTTGCAGTTTCTGCGTCCAACGGCGCGAATATGATGGCAAAAGTGGTTCCAAGCTACTAGTTGTAGACGAACTTATGGCGAAAATTAAAATAGATAATATATTGGGAAAAATGCTTTCTCTGACTCTTTATTTCAATTTATTTAGCTCCCATTAATGGTCAAAATTTATTGATACATTGTCGAGCAAACCAAGGATCAGAATACTTATGAATACTTGGAATACATACATTGTTTAGTCAAGGTAAATTAAGAAAAAATATACTAAACATGGTCTTCTTAAAATGTGGACTTCAGAGGTATGCCTTACGACAAAATCTCCCCAGAATGGCACATGGCACTATCTTCTCTTACTCATAATCACCCTCTATTAACTGGGACGCTTAGATTATCTAAATCTAGAAATAATCCGACTCTAAAAACAGACAACATTCGAATTGCTACCTAATTATTTTGATGAAAAACTCAGGAAAACCAAGGAATCACTTAATTCACTTGACGTTTCGTATGTTTCTGCATACATCTTAAGAAGTAACTACCAAATTCAAATCTAAGATAAGTAACTAATTAATATGACATTTGAATAACAATAGATGAAAACATAGCGTCTATATGAGCATATTCCGCTATCAAATTTCGTTGTTTACTGGTACAAAATCTTTTTCACATTAATTTTTAAGACGAAACGTTGCTCTTTCGGAATAAATTTTATGCAATTATACCGCGAATCAATTTTTTCATTTATATCGGTCAGAATCCTGTGTCACGAAATGAGAATTTTGGAGCTTTTAACCACTTGCTTTTCGAAGGGCCCAAAAGTTTTAGGTCCCATTCACCTATACGCAAAACAATCACAAAAACAAGTGAACAAGTTGTCTGGGCTTGGACAAATTTTGTCAAGACGAACAAAACTTCAAATTAAGGAGTCGATGTCCTGCCTTGCCCTGCCTTGAAGCAGGATTCGCATTCACATGCACCTTGTGACGCCAGGGAAGAATAGGTTATCGATCGGCCATTATATATTTTTCTGACTCTAGGAAACAATACGCTGTCGGCTGGCTATTGAGTTTTCCCTGAGCTAAACTTCAACTATTCAGGGACAATTAAAGTAGTCAATATTCACATATTTCGCAAGACAGTCGAAGAGTAGGTGCTTGCATAAACCGCCCATACTCAGACTACACATGGTGCAATGAGAATTTATCTCAGCTATATCATTAATGGTGAAAAATAAAAAGTTTCCGTTCAACCACATTTAAAAAATCGCAAATGCATGGGCTGATGTCCAAGCATTATTTCAAATGTTACAGTGCTTGCAGAAATTTCAAGGGCCTTGATTTTATGCTCTAAAAATGATTAATCTAATACCACCATTTTCCAAAGAGGATCGCAATAACGACTAGTGGTCAACTATTAGCTGTGCTGTACGTCTCGTAAAGGCGCCTGATGGTGCAAAGCTTGCGCTTATTTAAACCTCAGTGTTTGATTCGTCCGTGATCAGTTGCCAAGGAATGCAATGTTGCTACTGGAAGAATTGCGATGAATCTGTCAAGAGGTCCGAGAAGAAACTTCATCCAAAGGATTTCTAAGATTCAGCGCCGCCTAATTCTTGAAATAATTTTCTTGGGAACTCAAAAAAGTTGCCGAAAATTCCAAAACAGGTTCAGAAGAAGAACTCCTCGCATTAGCCATTAACGTTTTTTTGCGTTAACAGCTAGGATACATATAGAATGAATGTGATACCGAGTAATTGCATTGTGACTAAGGGGGCGTTCCTTTGGGGTGATCCGGATCAGGATCAATGATCCGGATCATAGTGCATCAAAGGCCCCGGCGAATCCACTCTGAGCAAGGATTCAACGGCGGCTTTGATGCACCATGATCCGGATCAATGATCCTGATCCGGATCACCCCAAGGAACGCACCCTAAGATACAGGCAACAAATGTAAGGAAACGATGGTATATACTCGTTATATTTCGATATAAATCTATATCATCTTCAGACTAAGGTGATATACATGTAGCAGAAATTTAAATACTGCGAGATGGACAACAGCATAACACGTGAAAATGAAAAACAAAGAAAGAAACTATCAAGAGAATAGGCAAAGTTCCCTACTGGCTTTTAAACCAGTGTTCAAAAATGGTGTTGAACGCTTGATATGGTAAGCTTCTTTATATAGTAATAGATTCCAATTGTAATCAAGGTCTATTATGTTTGTGTTACCACGCACGGTTTGGGTGAGAAATTTTTTGTTCATTGCAGCAGAAGGTGAGTTGTTCTCGTTGATGAAAATATCCGGTAAGTTGTATAAACCGTGTATGTGTTTGATCTGATCACAATAACGCAGATGTTTGTATGTAGCGCTTTCTTTGTCCGTGAGCGCATGTTCTTTTCCTTTTGCCGATGTACGAAGAATTGCAACCGGGGCAGATGAATTCATATACAACATTTGATTGGCTTAATTGCGGTGTTTTGTCCTTAGTGCTTGTGGAGAAACATTATTTAGTGGTCTTCTCTTTTATTGAGGCCTTCCAAGGGGTAGCTGTGTCGCGATGTCGCTTACTTTTGGAGACCGATGTCGCCTAATCTACAGCTGTAAATGTCGCTGTCGTTTTTTGTAGTATACCCGTAATTTTTTGTTTTGCTGCAGGGCTATAACCGGACTTTCATGGTGCTCAGTAGGCAAAAATTTGTGAGCGGCGAAGGACGAACGCTGAAAATCTGAGCCCTTAAAAATGCCATTTCCTGTATTCTGAGTCACATAAGGATCATTATGATACGCACATGAGTTGTAAGTCTGGCTTTAACTTTACTTCGCTAAGGCGAGATCGGAAATCTTTCCGTTATTTCTGCCCTTGATAGCTTCGCAGAATTTCGACATAAAAAAAATTTAAAAGGAATGTTGCTCGATATCACCGGTCAAGTGAAGCGGAACTCTTTCGATTTGACAGCCAAGAGGGATTTTTCCCTTCCAAATTAAAACAGGAATAATTAAAAGAGAAAATGAGAACCTGGACAGTCAGTTGGGGCGAGCGAAAGTCTAAACGGACGAGAACAAATCGGCGATAATATAGAGATTTAGCCAAGCCTAAAAGCGGAGCTCCATAGTTTTTGTAGTCTCCTTCGCAGCCGCAATGCTCCTCCATACGTAGAATTTAGGGCAATTTTCGAACTTTTCTCATGTATGTCTTTATTCGGATGTCTACATTCGGATCGACGAGACATCTCTGAAGCTTACGTTTAAACTTCTTAACAAGCTGTGTTGTTAAGTCACTGACGAATGGGATGGTAAGCCAGATAGTTGAATGCTGGTTGTTGTGGGAGGTGTCGTTGGTAACATGATCTGGAGCCCCGTTCAGTGCATTCGCAGTAAAGCGATCAATTAATAAGTTGGCAAAACGTTTAGGAAAACCGTTCCACGATAAAAACTTCCTTATCAACTTGAGTTCGGTTTTAATTTTGTTAGCAGTGCAGATTCGGTGTACGCGGTCAATCAGTGCTCTGACCCAAAGTTTTGTGCCTTGGCGACACAAATATCTTCACAGCTACAGGCTCTGGCAATGACAATGTTAACCTAAAAATATCAAAAAAGTAAAGCGTTACTGAAAGAGACTTGAAATCTTTGAGAGGGTCTTGTGTATAGCTATTATCCTTTTGAGGAAATATAACTCATTTAAATAATGGTCAGGTACAATCCAAGCTTTGAATGGTCAATCGCCACTCGAAAATAGTTTTCATCGTGCTATTGATTTCGGTTGAGAGTATGTTAAAAATTAAACATACACACCTTTGATTATTTGCCCTTATACTAGCAATTAATTTAGCATTTTTTCTCAATTCTCAACAAGGAATAAGCTAAATCAAACTGTGAACATTTTACATGCCTGAGGCAGGGTTATAAAATTAATAGAGGGGGTAAGTTTCTAACGAAACTGTGGTGCTGCGTCGGTGGGAAGTATAACAATATAATTTGGTTTTATCAACTGGGTTGATAATGTCAATTGGCCACCGTAAAGAGATTCAATTGCTGACGTTTCGAGCGTTAGCCCTTCGTAGCGACGAAGGGCTAACGCTCGAAACGTCAGCAATTGAATCTCTTTACGGTGGCCAATTGACATTATCAACCCAGTTGATAAAACCAAATTATATTGTTATAAAATTAATCACATGGAACGAAGCTAGAAAATGTTTTCTTTATCAAACTAAAAATCCATTTACTTGAAGCAATGCAACAATATCTGCTTACGTTCGATGCATAAAACGCTATTAACGTGTAATGAGCAGTATTGCCGGCAAATATTTCAAAACTTTTCCACAGTAAATATGCGTTTCGCCGAATTTGAGACCTAAATTATTTATTCATAAAACGGCTCCTAAAAGGCATCAAAGCACGAAATTGCATAAAAGTGTATAAACATCACTAATTTATGTCGTGTTAAATGGTCCATAAATAAAACGATAGCACGAAAAATCTTGTTTAAAATTATGAAGAAATGATCTTTCGAGAACTCCAAGAAGCACTAGCTGCTTGGAAAATTTTGAAGTTTTGCTGAAATAAGTTATTGGTAAAACGACAATGAAATTCTTACTCAAACTTATTATGGTGGGACATTTGTTAACAACGCTAGCAAACTCAAATCTGACGGCAAAGACTTCAGACAACGATAACACCAGTGAACCGAAATGCAAATATGAAAAATCAATCAAAGACGTGATTTCTGAAGTCAAAGACGAGCTGGTTGAAATAAAGGAAGAAATCAGAGAAATAAAGAAAAAAGGTTTGTGAAATTATTGCTATAAAATCAAGCAATTTGTTTAGTTAATTGAATTTGCTCTACGGAGGCGAGTTTAGCAAATTTGAGCTTAGTATGGCACAACATACCCACTATGTACTCTTGTATTTTAGACAATGGGATTGGCCGGCCATTCCACGATAGATTTGCCCTCTTAGTGGGTCCTTTGTCAATGCGTTTGGTCTAACAAATCCAGCGCAATGAATGTAGTAAGGGAATAAATTTTGCGAAAAATATCAGATACGAAGTTAATGCACTGGATATTTAAGAGTGCACATCCACAATGAACTTGTATTTCTCGAGAATGGCTTGGCGCAGAAAAATATTTATTTTTAGTTCACAGAATGAGTTTGGCGCAACAATCCACTGTGGGGTTAAGTTAAGAGAATAATCATGATATATTGGCCCGACAAACCCGATGTGAATTATACTAGAGATTTGCAAAGAATTTTTCGGCGCACCAAACAGTTGCTATGAAGTTAAAATTCTAAAGAATTGTTTTTCCAACAAGACTGCTATGAGTTTTTATTTTCAGTAGTGATATGATTTTGAACAACACATCCGCTACGAATTTGTGTTTTGAAGACTTAGGCCCTGATGACATATTTAGCGAACTGAAATTTTCAATTTCAATTTCAGCCGGCTGAAAACGCACGTTATCGCAAACGATTTATTTCGGAGGCTGAGCTGAAATGTCACCACTTCTACCCGAGCCTAAATTTGCTATGAAATTAGGCCCTCAGTTTGAAACAACAAGTTTACTAATATTTACATTTTTAGAAAGTGGTTTGGCGCAACAAATCCGTTATGAATTGCATTTTAACGAATATATTGTTCTAAAAAATCCACTTTAAATTTGTATATCAAAGTAAAGCCTTGACACAGCAGCTTCATTGTCAAATTCGTGTTATAAAGAATGATTCTGGCTTAGTAAATCCTCTAAAAATGTGTAGTTTAGTGAATTAGCGTTGGGACTGGATTTTGGCGCAATGAGTCGACTATAATTTTTTGTATTTAGAGAATGACTGCTTGAGGCAAGGCCAATCCGCTACGATTCTGTAGTTTAGAAAGTGGGTTTCGTTAACAGACTTTGATTACAGAAGATATCGAGAAGCATTTTAAAGTAAATATTACCACTACAGTTTTGTTTCGCGTTCATCCTCTAGCGTTACAATAACTTTAACCTAAAAAATCAGCTGTGAATTTGAAATGTATAAAAACAAATCTGTTTATCTTACAGATCCCAAGATATGAAACATCGACAGGCATGAAATATTAATATTAATATGCAGCAGGGTTGTAATTTGTTTTAAACGTATTCCCTGTCAGGCTTCCAGTGCGGTGCACATGAAGTGTGTGAGAGCCGATTCTTTGTTCCAGATTTCCACTACAGAAAGAATATACTGATTGAGACTCAGTCAGCGCTCCCATCTCATTTCACAATCATCGTCAAAGGTAAAATGTCTACTTCGTATTTTTCTTTTTTATCATTATTTTTTCCTATTTTTTGGTGTGTATGTTCAATTATTATGCTTTATTGCCAGTTGTAATTAATTTTTATCTAATTGTTGCCCCCGTCTCGATTTGCTTTGTAACTATATTTTCGCGGGGAAGCAATGGAGCGTATGCACGTGACGTCATCAAATTCTAAAATCGAAAACGAGAACCACCAAACTTTTTGTACTCATCAGGCATAAGAGGCGCTAAATTTATATCAGTGTACAACGTTTCAGCTCAACGCATTTTGAATTTCAGAGTTATGGCGGTGCGTGACATAAAGTTACGATCATGTTTGTTTAATTTAAGCCATATGAGAAGTTTAAGTATTAGGAAGTGCTTACATAAATATATGTTTGTTCAATACAGGTAACCAGTCGCCTAGATAACCAAAGTCAATTCCAGATGTTTACACTATTTCCGGAGTAGTTACCAATATGAGGGCACGAGCATTTTTCCCTGCATTTTTATATCGAGTAAAATATGGTATCAGCCTTTGGCTGAAACCCAAAATAGAAATGATATAATAAGAGCAGAAATAAATGTATAGAAAGAAAGTGAATTAGAGAAAGCAAAGCTTTTCTTGAAAGATTAGAAGCCCAAATATTATTTCGGAATGGAAAGTAAAATTACAAGAAAAGAATATGTGAGTAAACTGAGACAAGAGCCACTTTTATGAGTGCCCTCATATTAGTAACTACTGACCCCATCTTATTTTCTCTTTTATGAACAAATTTATTAATGGTGAGTATATAGTAGAAATTTTCTTAGATAAAAAGTGAAGAGATATCTTCTTTTCTCTTCATAATTTGTAATTCTAGAAAAATGGAAACATTTTGTAGAATTATTTCACCAAAATTTCATGAAATTTCTAGAATGAAAAAATATGCTGAGATTTCGTCTTTTATAAAGACAAAAAAATTAGCGTGATCTTAAGTATTTATTCATAAAAATGAAAAGTGCTTTTCCTCCTTTCTCTTTCTCTATAAATAATATTATAAACTTAAACAAAATATATAATTATATAAAAAAGAGAAAAACATGTCTTTGTGTTCGCCAAGGAAAAAGTCCTAGTCCTATTATAGTTTCATCTCTTTTCATCTCATGTTCTTTGATAAAGAACATGATAAAATAATAGTCCTAATTAATGTCTTTTATAAAAATAAATACCGAGATATCAAATAGGACAGAAAATGGCCTTGGAAGTGCTCTAGAATGGCTAAAATAGCTCATAGATAAGAAAGTCCTATTTAATGTCTCGGTAATTTATATATTCATTATCTATAATTTATATAACATTTCAAAAGTTTCTTATAAAAAGAAATAATACATAATACAATATATTTATAAAATAGACTAATAAATTCTGAGGATGAAACAAATTACCGAGAATGAGCAATTATTTTAATTGGGGACCCTTTCAAGGCCATTTTCTGTGAAAGTCCTATTTAATGTCTTAAGAGACATTAAATAGGACTTTATTATATTCTTTGTAAAAGTCAAATTCATATAATTATATGTCTTGTAAAATTTTCTTCTATATGATATCTTCTTCTTTCTTTTTTCTTTATATAATTAAATAAATTAGCGATTTAGTTACAATTTCATTTAAAAACAATTCACAACTATATTTATGGAAGATTATGAAAAAAATTAGATCAGCTTATCAAATTAAACTTTTATGAAAAAGAAGAAAAGAGTGAGAATTACAAATGTTGTACTGAAATGGATATTTGTCTTTCTTTCGATACTTATGTCTGTCAGAAATGTGGACAAATTAAAGATTATTAATTTGTGAATGAATACTCAGAGGAAATAAATATGCTCTCAAACACAAGAGGAAGTCAAAATATTATAGAAGTTTCTATAGAAGTTTCTTCATACTTTCTTTTTCTTGAAACCTAAATCTCAAGTTTGTACTTCTTCTAAATACCTTGTCTCACTGAAAGACAAATCAAAATTATTATAAATATAGCAAAATATATTTTCATAAGGTTTTTTATTGTCAATTTTATAATTATTTTGAAGAACTAATAAATCTTCATCTGTCGGGTATTTCTCCTTAGGATACACTCTTTTTTCTAAAGGCATCTCTTCATCAAAGAAATCTTCCGAAAAAGAAACGAACTTCGATTTAGTATCCATATATTAGGAACAGATAATTTTTTATTACCATAAGCTATAGTTGTAATACCATCTTTGAGAATGTATCTCTTATCATCATAAGAATTCAATGACATCTTGTTCAATTGAATACTTAATATCTCATGATTCTTTATCTTTATCAAATTAATGTTATGAGATAATTGTTTTTTCATTAATAATACATCTCTGAAAATATCTTGACTAATTTCTTTTTCTATGACACTCTTAGATATACCTTTGGCTTTTTTATTTCTTCAGAATTGTCTAAGAGAAATGAGCACATTTTTGACTTGAGACCAATGAATTCACGAATTGGCATTCCAGCAGTTTCATCTTTCATCTTACCAATGACTTTTTTATTCTTTTCAGAATAGAATTCAGATTCTTTAGAATAATTAGAAAAGTCAAACATATCTTCATTTTCTTTCAAATCTTTATAAATATCTTCACTCTCTATTTCACAGATAAGAGAATCTGTATCAGTAAAGAGTAATTTAGCTCCAGGATATTTTTTCAAAATGAAATTGTAATGAAAATTATAAATAAAAATTTTACTTAATTCTAGAATTGACATTCCAACAAAATATGGCTTGTTCAAGAATAGTCTTTTCTTCTTTCTATGTATGGCAACTAAATTTTCTGAAAATATTTTAGAAGAAATAAAATCTGGATTACTTTCCCACTTAAATAATTTTCGTTCATTAGTTATCAATTGTTTTACCATAAATGGAATTATTAGCTATCACTTTCACTTTCTTTTCTCTTCTCAGTATTAAAGTCAATATACTTCTTTAGAAATGCCTTTTCTTTAAATTCTAGAATTCTATGAATTTTCTTTAATTTCATTCCTAATTCTAAATATAATTTCAAATTACGATAATGTAAAATGTAATTTTTCTTAGAGAAGAGATTTGCAACTAATTTTTTTAAGTAGCTCTTTATTATAAGGTGAAATCATTTCTTCACTAATTCTCATTTTCTCAGGAGCTAAAGGATAGTCATTATGTAAATTATGAAGTTTCTTTGGATATTCTAAATCTTCTCTTAGTCTTAAATAATTCTTCCAAATACTCTTCGGATTTATCCAACGGAATTTTCCTAGAGGTAATTTATGAGACATTGCCCAGCCATAAAGATTATTTGCATCTAAATAAATGATGTAATTTGAATTTTCATCTTTCTTATAATTAGTCATGAATTTATTATTTTCTCTTGAATACCTCTGAGATATATGACTAACACCTCCTCTCATGCCTTTCTCAACAAATTTATACATTATAAGAGAAGACATCAATTCTATTCGGACTCTTGTCATTCTAAGCATAGCAGTCCAAGAAAGGGCAGGCAAAGTCAGAAAATGAAGAGGATCCAATTTATAATACTCCAAAGATATTTTCCGAAAATTTTCGAAAATGTCCAAGGGAAATATTACGTCACTCTCTAAATACAACTCGTGATATTCTCCTAAATTAGAAATTCCAAATTCTGTCCAAATGTTCTGAGCATGTAAATGATCTTCATCTTTCAGTTCTTCTTTTTTTCAAAGAATTGTAAAATTCATTTCTCTTTGGTAATTTATTTTCTAAGAATTTAGAAGATGAATTCATATATTCATAAGGATAAACACCTTTTCTCTTTATCAATTCTAATTTGTCTTTGTATCTTTCTCTAGAAAATATAAATTTTGAAAGAGGAAGAATTTCAATTAGATCTGAAAGAGATGATTTCAGAAATTGATAGTCTAGAGCGAGCGTCGGAGCGAGACGAAGGGCTAACGCTCGAAACGTCAGCTCTTGAATCTCTACGGTGGCCAATTGACATTATCAACCCAGTTGATAAAACCAAATTATATTAGAATTTCTTAATTTCGGAGGTAATTGGATATAAGAAGAAGCTCTTAGAGGTTTACTCTTAACAACATTCATAAATTGTGATTTGATATCTTTAATTACCCATTTACTTCCATCAGAAATCCAATTAGAAATTTGATTACTCGGATTATTTATTTTTCTAATTTTATCGTCTATTTCTTCAGAATTCATTAGAAGTTGTGTCTTAGAATTGAAGTAGCCATCTTTTTCTTCTTTCTCGAATCTATTTTCTATGAATTTGTCTTTTTCAAAGATGACATAAAGTGTAACAGAAAATTTTATATTCTTGAAGAGATCTAAATCTTTGAGGAGTTGATCTCTGATGAGAGGAAGAGTTTAATTTAATATTTCAAGAGGAAAATTACTATTTCTCATATGATAGATGATTTCATAGGTCTTTATAAAGCCACGCATTGCTTTTTCTCTAAGAATAATCTCATTATTTTTTTTACTGGCCAGAGAGTCTTGTCTAATATATCTAGATTCATAATCTCGTACCATTTCTTTGACTCTATTTCTTGAAGGTAAAAAATTTCTTTTATTTAATTCTCTTTCACATTCTATTATTCTTTCTATCAATTCATCTCGAGAGAGTTTTTGTAAAGTTCTTTTATCCATACAATCAAATTAGATAAATACAGATTTCAAATTTTTTCAAAATCTCTGAGAGGTATCCATGAATTAAATACATTTGCATATCCAGACCATGATACTAAAGCTTTTTTCTTCTTTTTATCTCTTCTATTGACTTTATCAATTCTGAAGACATCTTGACGAGTTTTTTGTAATTCCTCTTCATAGAAGGATCCTTCTGACCTCATATCTTTCACTCTATAAGTAATAGGATTGGTAGGATTTATCCCAGAAATTATAAATATTTCTTCACTCCAATTAGGAGTGTATCCTTTATCAAATGCTTTCCTTTTGTGTCTACTTATTCTGACTTTATCACCCAATTTGAATTTAGGAGAAAGATATCTCTCTCTTTCTCTGAAAAGATTGAAATAGACAGTCCCTTCATTTTCCTTCTTAGAGGCATCTACAGGTTTCATTCTGAGAGATAAATGTGGAGTGTTATTATATTCTCTTAAGAGTTTCGGTAGAATATACTTTTGTATGATTCTGTGTAGAAAATTGTTTCCACATCTTCTCTTTCATAGTTCTATTCCATCTTTCAACAACACTACTCTTCTCTTCATTTTCTGTAAAATATAAATGAATATTTTCTTCATTAAGTAATTTCTTTAAATCTTGATTATAGAATTCTTTTCCTTTATCAGTCCATAAGAATTGGTTTTCTTCCCTCAGAGAATATTTCTTTGAATGCTCTAGTCACACTTTCTCCCTTTCTTATCTCTAAGATATTTAATCCATCCATATTTACTAAAGATGTCTATAACCATTAATAAATATTTGATTCCTTTATTCCAATTCGAGAATTTTTGTATTTCAACTAAATCTGCAGCCCATATCTCATCTATACAATTGATAATTACTCGCCGCCGAGTAAATTTCTTCTTCAATGGCTTATGCAATTCTTTGGCTAATTCTTCTTGCCAACTCGACGGCTTCTTTAGTTTTTTCGATTCCTAATCCTAATTTCTTTTTCGTATTAATTAGAAATCTAGCTGTCTGTCCCCATTTCGGCATTTCACCATAAGGGATATTATCCAATTCTCTAACCATTTTCTCATCGCATTCATTTTTACTCTTTCCCATAGAATAACAAATGTCATGATGAGCTGCAATCTCATCTTCTCTGTTATATGGCTTAACATACCATTCTAAGACTTCTCCTGTTTCTGGATCATATCTTAGTTGTTTCTCTAGAGGATTATAAGGACCCATGTATTTATATTTAGAAGGAGTCCATCCACCTCTCGGTCTTGGTAATTTGCCTATCATTTTATGAATGTCTATACCTTGACCTGAAATTTTACTTGATAAATCCTGAGTGAAAGAATCAAGAGCATCATCTAAATATTTGTGAGCTACTCCTTTCATTGTATTCTTAGCGAAATCCGACTTAACTAATTTACTTAGTCCTTGTCTTCCTAAAACTGCAGCCATTTTTACTCCACCTTTAAATAATTCTTCTCCAACAGAGCCGACATTGCCCCCTTCTTGAGGGGGCTTATTTCTTTTTTTTATTTCACGAATTTAGGTTTTGTAATTCCGCATTCTGCACAAGTACAAAAAATCACCAATCTTCCATTCTTGGCTGTCTTATAGCCCGATGGTTCTACGCATTCTGTTTCTTTTCTTTGCTTAACACAATATGATTTAACCATTCTATATATTAATTGAATAGACAAAAAACAATTCTTGTTTTTATTACTCTATGAAGACTCATCAAAATTTTTTTAATTCCTTTTTCTTTTTATGTACAAATAAGAAATCGTATTTGCCTAATTTATTAAATAATTCTGATTCTATAAAATTTTCTCTAGAAATTAAATTGAGATGTGTCTTAGAATGAGGTTGGAAGAGAATCATATGAGAACAATTATTTCTAATTTTAGGGTCTATGTCATAATATGACTGAGAGAGATAACAAGTCGAAATATTTTGATGTCTTCCATCAGAAAAATGATTAGCAATTTTATCTTGTTCTTTAGAATAATTTATGAGGTCATCGAAAATTACTATCTTCCTGTTCTCTTTTGGATATTCTGAGGTGTTCATAATTTCTTCAGTTCCTTTAATTTCGAAGACAGGATAATACAAAAGACGAAGGAGCATATTTAAGAGAGTATTAGTCTTACCACAATTACTCTTTCCGACAATGATCATGCGAAAATCTTCGGGAAGAAAATCTACTCTTCTTCTATCCTTAATTTTTCCTTTCTTATCGTAATTTATGAGTTTCATCTGTATTATATTCTCTGACAAAGATAAGTGTAATTAGCTATTTATCAGAATAATTAAGTTACTTTTACCATTTATTAATAAAATTAAATGATTAATGGCATTTATCTTCTCTTATATTATGGACTTGAGTGAATATAAGAAAAATGCTGAGAAGAGATTCGAAGCTCAGAAAATGAAGAAAGTAGTTGCTGGTGTAATTTCTCAAGAAAGAAATTTAAGAGATGATAGACAATACGATTACTCTGAATTGTTCAAACCTGTCATCTCTAGTCAAGATCGTCAGCAAAATAAATTGATAAAACAATTACAAAGTGATTCTCAAAAAATTAGAGACAAGCAAGTTGCTATCATTAATCAATTGAAAGTAAATAAAGATGACATAAGAGAAATTGTGAAAGAAGAGGAAAGATTAGATAATATGAATGAATTACCCTTCTCTTCTGTTCCTCTTCCTCTAGAAGATGTTGACAAAGATAAAAAAATTTACCTATGTATGATTTTGAAAACATTTATACAGAAAAAGGTTTTGAAAACCTTGAAAAACATCTTAAATTTCCAAGACCAAATGATTTATTGAAGATGAGTGAAGAAGATTTAATAAAATTTAAAAAAGAGAGAAACAAACAAATACTGACTTTAAACGGAAAAAGAAGTTCATATATACGTACAAAAGAAAAAACTGATAAAGATTTAAAATCTATAGATTTTTTAGATAATGTTATTTCAACTCTGAAAAAAATATAATAATTCTATAAAACTAGCTATCGAATCAAAAAAACTAATGACAGGTCAAGGCATAAGAAAATATAATCAGAAAAAGAGAGATGCTTATAAATTACAAAATGAGAAATATGGCGGTCTTATGATCAATGTTCCTCGTCTTTTTCAAGAGATGATCATTGAAGCTCATAAAGACGGAAAAAGGTGTATGAGAATTCTGTGGATAAGAGTCTAATAGATCTTATAGCTAAAAGATTTAATTCAAAAAAGAGAAATACTTCGAAAGCTTTGTAAATTTTCAATGGCTTGAATTTACTCTCTAATTTACCAATTCATCGTTCTTCTGGAAAATCAAAATTATTAGGTGGAAATATTTTCTATTATAATTCTCCACAAGAACTCATTAAGAACTTATAACAGGAACAAGAAGAGCTGGAAATAATAATCTCCAGATTAGAAATGAAGCTTGGCAAATTCTTGACGAACTTCAAAAAATAGGTGCTATCTCTAAAGAACAATATGATAAATACGTGAAGAGTCATTTAATCTGAGATATAAATATAAATGGAAATACCTATCATTCTAAATTCAACAGATGGTGTAAAAAATTCTAAGAGTCATGATTTCACTATACAATTTTCTTCTTCTCTGATTCTTGATCAAAATAAAAATTATTATCTTGCTCTTAATACTCTGAATATGTCTTACTCATGGTATAATATATCTCCTGCGTATTCGAATAATAAAATTCGATATTCAAAAGATGGAGGAACGAGTTGGAAATATATCATATTTCCTTCTGGTAATTATTCTTATAGAGACATAAATCAATATATTCAAAGAACAATCAAGAATAATGGAGATCAATTTTCAGATGAAGTTCCAGGAAAAACTGATGAAGTTATAGGAATATTTCTTCCTTATACTTCTTCTGTTTTCAAAGTTTATATAGTTTATCAACTCCATCTAGAAAATTCAAATTTTGGAAATTTGATAGGATTTGAGAAAGTGAAAGTGGTAAGAACATCTTATTCAACAAAATTGCCTGACATCACAAATTCTGTGGATAGTCTTATGCTGAGATGTTCTCTTCTTTCTGAATCTTTGGTATCAGGTAGAAATTCTGATGTACTCTATCAATTTTCTGTAGATAATCTTCCTCTTTCTTATCCTTTTCATATAGAACCTAAAAGAGCTATCTATTCTAAAATCAATTCTAATATCATAAAAGATATTAGAATGTATATAACAGATGTCCTGGATAGACCAGTAGATCTTAATAATATCCCTATGAGTATAAATCTTCTTCTGAAAGAAATGGACAAATAATTTGTCTTAATAATATACTATGTCAGATATAAGAAGAAGAAGAAATGAAGATGGAGAATTAGAATATTATTCCATAGATCAAGAAGGTGAAGGTATTTTCACATCTTTGTTTTCTTTAGGATCTAAGATCATGAAAAAAGTAACATCTAAGACAGCAAAGAAATTAGCAACAAAAGCTTCAGAGAAAATTATAGAAAAAGGAGCTGAGAAATTAGGAGAAAGAGTTGTCGAGAAATTAGATGATAAATTTTTCAAGAAAAAAAAGTTGAAAATTTTAGATCATCTGCTTATGTTGAAAGATACGAATACGTAAGTTTCGATTTACAAAATCCAATAATTTTACCTCCGAATAATGAATTCCAAAAAAAGACAGGATATAGATTTGTTGTCGACTCTTCAGGAGAAGCTTCTCCTATGGATTGGTATAATGCTTATTTAGAAATTGCTTTTCAAATTAATAAAAAAAAGGATCAGGTGGATATACTGCCGCAAATAGAGCTGGGTGTATAAATCGAGGTCATTCTCTTATTTCTCAATTGAAAGGTGACTTCAATTGTGTAAATGTCAATGACTCTCCAAATATTAATTTTGCTCTGCATATCAAGAATTTATTGGATTACTCTTCGGAATATTCTGAAAAGATAGGACCAACATCTTTCTACTTTCCGGATACGGGAATGGGAAAAACTGTGATCAGTACAGCTGCAGCAGATGCTGCCACTTATAATAAAGGATTTCATGAGAGAAGTATGAGACTTGCTGGTGATACTCCAAATAATATCATCGTTCCTCTAAATCGTTATGGACTTTTTGGAGCTTTTGAAAGAAAAATATGTCCCAATGGAAAAGTCGCTCTCGATATAACTCTAGAGCGATGATAATTTCATCTTAAGAACTGGTGTAGCTGAGGGAAGATATGTAATTAGTAAGATGAAACTCTGGGTTCCAAAAATTAAATTCAATGGCTCAGGTGAACAATTGTATATCTCAAAATATCTCCAGAATCAGAAATGGACATATCTTATCTTCTTCTTCTACTCAACAAAGGCAAGGAACATTCAAAATCAGTTCTGCCATCAGAAAACCAAGGCATTTCTTCATCTGGCCTTTAATAGATACTGCTCTAAATGATCAAGAGAAAAATCCATTCCTTTTTAATACTTATGCAATTCCTGGTGCTGCAACAATAACTATAACTTCAGCACAGCTGGAATTGTCAAATGGAATATTTTATTCACAAGAACAATTAAATCCAACTTCAGAAGTAGCTAAAACTTATAGAACACTTCTGGGGTATAATAAATCTTTCAATGATTATTTAACAGGAAGTTCTTTAGATATGAAAACATTTCAAAATGTTTTAGGCTTACTCTATTTTGATCTGAGAAATCAAGAAACAGAACTGAAGAGTGGTTTAACAAAATTAAGTTTTAAATATACTCTCTCTGGAAATCCAAATGGTAATATCTCTTGGTATGCTTTAATTCTACATGAAGAAGAAATAGAAGTAACAACTTCATCTGGTAAAGTTATGTTAAGAGCGTAAATTAAATTTATTTGATCAATTAATTAAGCATAAAAATCTTCTTAATAAATCACAAAAAGAGCAAATATTAGCTGCTCTTCAGACAGGAGGACAATCAGTCATTCAACCGACTTTTAAGAGATCCTTAAAACTAATGTAACCCAAAAATAGACATTGCTTTTTAACCAAGATGTTGAGAAGTTCAGTTTTACATTTTAAGTGTAAAGAGAAAGGTGGAAAGGCACTTTCGAAGATTATGAATAAATGCTTAAGATCAAGCTCATTTCTTTTTTCTTTATAAAAGACGAAATCTCTTCATTTATTTTCATTCTAGAAATTTAGTTGATTTTCGAGGAAATAATTTCATAAAATAAGGCTCATTTTTCTAGAATTCATTTTTGTATTAATAAAAGACGAAATCTCTTCATATTTTTCTTTTCTAGAAAATAGGTCAGATTTTCGAATTATATTTTTATAAAATAAGGCTCATTTTTCTAGAATTCATTTTTGTATTAATTCCGGGCTTTATCTCAGCATATTTTTTTTATTCTTAAAAAATGAGTGTAATTTCCAGTAAATACTCATTACTAATAAATTTGCTCATAAAAAAAGAAATATGAAAGGGTCAGTAGTTACTAATATGAGGGCACTCATAAAAAAGTGGCAAATTCTATTATTTCTTTTCTTGTAATTTTATTATTTCTTTTCTTATAATTTTATTATAAGAAAAGGAATAATATTTGGGCTCCTAATCTTTCACTCACTCTTACTCACTTTTCTTTCTATACATTTATTTCTGCTCTTATTATATCATTTCTATTTTGGGTTTCAGCCGAAGGCTGGTACCATATTTTACTTGATATAAAAATGCATTGAAAAATGCTCGTGCCCTCATATTAGTAACTACTTTCCGTCCGCCATATTGATGTTCCACTGAGGTAATCCAATATGCTCTGTAAATTTGTGCGGAAAATTTCGATGAATATCTGAAGTTTGGAATAACGCACCCATCCTAAACTTGGAGAAGTGTATTCTTTATTTGTCTTCTATAATATCGCAGTTTCTTGACTCTGTCCACTGAATGGTTTTCGATTCATTTTTTTCTGCATACGCTCCTGAAAAGCTGTGTTGAGTTGAGTTAAGACGTCTCTTTGTCTTGTATCATTATTATATTGTTATCAATTCATTTCTTGCAGTTGACCATAAAGCTCTTGTTGACGAAATGAAGGCTTCCGCAGATGGCAAAGATCTTCGGGTGTTTTACCATTCTGACAAGAAAAGTTTACCGTACGAGATTGATCGAGTGGTCAAGGGTTTGCACACAACTGAAGCTCGTGTGCAATTCAGGATCCAGAAAATGATTCCCAGCAATACAGTGGACCGTAGTTCCTATGCTCTTGTGTTTGGTGGAGTAAACGCTGGGAATGCGAAATGTGACCCAAAGAAAGTATTCGCTTTCTTCGAGGATTTCTCTGACTCTACGCTAAGCCAGTGGACAAAGGTGTGGGGTGAGTGGACTGTCAAGAGTGGTGCAGTTTTTGGCAAAACTGGAAAGTCGTCTTTTGGATACGCTGAAGTAGGCTTGTACTTGGATGAAGGAAGGGATTGGGGCGACATAGAAGTAGAACTCGATCTGATGGAGACGGGCTCGGCTACTGTCTATCCTGGCCCATTCCTACGAGTCCAAGAAACTAATTTGGAATATACAACGGCGTGGTGGTTTGAATATTACACAGATCACAAACAATGTACGATGAGGCCTTTCATTGTCAACAAAGATGGCAGCTGGAAGTATAAATGTCAACTTCCTAATCCACTTGCCAAAAACAAGTGGTTCCATTTTAGGTATCGTGTGAATGGAAACCGAATATATCAGTGGGCCAATGGGGTGCTTATCCAAACTACAACAGTGGACAGTGAATGGATGATTCCCAAGGGCAGCATAGCTTTAGGCTGTCATGGCATTTACAGTGGCAGCCCCCATGGTTGCAGAACCTATTATGACAACATTAAAGTGCGATTTCTGGTGGATTCTAAACCCTCAGTGTCTGTTGAAGACAAATGCCAACCCAACTGCCAAAGAGGTATACCTTTTGGTACAAGGGAGCACCCAGCCGACTCCTGTAAGCAGATCCACGACTCCAAACTAAGCGACCAAAACAACTCATCTGCGCAGAATGGCTTATACTGGATCAAGTCATCACTGAAATGCAGCGACGGAATTCAAACTTTCTGTGACATGAAAAATGGTGGATGGACACTGGTTGGAAAGATCAACGGCCAGGTGGGAAATATCTTTAGCACGTGGCTCGTCAGAAACGTCAACACCCAAGATCTAAAGGCACCTGGGATTGACTCGGGAAAGGCGGAGTATTCCTGCTTGGATGCTCGCCTTCTTGCTGTAAAGCACGCGTCTGAGGTGATGCTGTCTAGTGGAGACAATCCTGGAGGGATAGGAAGCAGATGGGTTAAATGGAAAATGCCATTTGGCAGGGAGTATAGCACGTGGTGGAATCATGGCGTTGGTCAGTCTAAAGTACATGCAGCCGGAGCAAGCCGAGTGACTGCGAAGGCGTGGAATGGAAACACCAAGGTAAGACAATGACTCATTTCATTACATTGCTTCATAGCGATAGGTTTTGATGATATACGGCAGAAATGAAAGAGCAACATAAAACAGAATATAGTACGAATCTGTGACTTATTTATTGCCAAACTTTACTTCTTGTGAAAGTAATTCAATTACGTGGGACAAAGATAAATTCTGAGTCCCCGACAGGAATCGAACCATGACCTCCCGAACACCGAGCGGGCGCTCTATCCACTGAGCTACGAGAACTCCTGGAGAGCTAGGTCATTTTTAACTGAGTTCTTATGTGACACGCGTCCCGCATACTGCATACGATCTGCAATGTCGCTATCATCATGAGTTGTGGAAATGAGAGTGATGGCAAATTTTCAGCTCGGTAAATTTAATGTGAAAGTAATTAATCAACATGACCTTTGTCCCAGGCTCGTGTCATGTTGATTAATTACTTTTACATTAAATTTACCGAGCTGAAAATTCGCCATCACTCTCATTTCCACTTTACTTCTTGTTTCTGAACCCTTTCTACCCCTCTCAAAAAACTCAAGTCAAGTTCGGTGAAACTTCATGTTTGTTTGTTGTACGAACTGGATAACATTTGTTCACTAAGACAGTAAAAGAATCTTGCATTTTGATTGCCACTTCCTCTCAAAAAACTTTTTGACGTGATATACGAAAGAGAGAAGCGACCATTTGTTATTCTGTTGATCCTATCTCTAAAGTTCAAGCGGAATTGATCAGAGTTTTGCCAAAATCAATTCTCCATACATGTCAAGTACGTTAAATTTAAAGAGCACACCATATTAATCCATATCATTATATAAATTGCAATGCTTGGCTGTAAAAGATTAACCTTTTTGTCTCATCTAGCCTGCATTCTCGATAAGGCTAAAGGATATGGATTCTTACGGTAATTTCTTAGCAACATGGCGCCACGGCACGTTTCCCTTTCGTAAACAAGCGATGCCATTTTGGCTATCATCGAATTTTTCCCACAGAAAAGAAAGAAAAATTGTACGCCAATGGCCAGATTCGAACCCTGAACCTCTGACATGCCTACATTCTTATTTCACCACTACACAACCACTTCACTACTAATGAATAGAGGGGGTAAGTTTCTAAAGAAACTGTGGTGCTGCGTCGATTCGCTGCGACGAAGGGCTAACGCTCGAAACGTCAGCTCTTGAATCTCTTTACGGTGGCCAATTGACATTATCAACCCAGTTGATAAAACCAAATTATATTGTTACACTTCACTACTAGACTGATCCGCCAAATTCTCGCAAAATAAAAAAATGACTTTCTTAATTTATTTTACTTAACTATTGCCCCAGCCAACAAATAAAAGCTAACCGCAAGTAAACCAGTTAGAAAGTGAGATTTGAGAGTGTTTAATAATTAGTCTATCACCAAATTATAACCAGTTTCTACCTAGTCCAGGCCCAAACTAGAGCTGATATAGCATCGTCCTTTCCAAAAAGCTTGGTTTCCAATTATGGCATCGACCGTTAAAAATGGCATCGCTTGTTTACGAAAGGGAAATCAGCACGCCACGCTGATTTGAAAGTCGGGCAAAAGTCCTGAAAGAAATTATGTTGTATTGCACAATTACACTATAATAAATTTCCTTCCCACAGGACTGCTACCAAAACAAGTACGGGATAATGCCTTTAAAGCAGCACGGTGGTTCATATCCTTCTGCCTCGTTCAACAGCCAAGGAAACACAAAGGTAAACGACTATTGCATGGCTGTTGGAGTGATGCTTCATGGCTCTACAGCAGATGGATGGTCCCAAAACGCTAACGGGTTCGACAGTCCCAGCGGCGATTCTGATTGGCCCAACGGACGGTACAATCACCAATCCCCTTGCGTACTCGTGTGGCTTAAGTGAAGCCTTAAACCTGCTTGATATCAATCCATCTAAGTTTTTAATTGTTTTGCTGCCTGTTTTATCCGTTTAGAATACACCGCTTTTGTAGACTAGCCACTTGATTATAGGTAGAGATTGTTCCGCAGTAGTACTTCTATGCCCCCACAAAGCGTGTTGGGTTGGAGTGAACTGTCGCAGGTAGTGTAAAATCTAAGAGTAGAATTAATGAGATGAACTCCAAGGGTCTAATTAACGCTAAATATGTATCCAAGTTACCTTTTTTCTTTATTTTATTTGTAAACGGTTTGGAGACGGTTCTGCAAACAGAGCTGGAACTTGTTAGGACGGGAAATATGTTAACACGTTTCTATTTTCCTTTTACTGGTATGTATCACCTTAATAAAGTGGGTTCAAATAATTACAACGGCAAACCCCTTTCTGAATGCTCTCTTCAAACTAGTCCAACATTAATTCAACAGGAAAACGTATCCACCTTGACTTCCGCCACCCCCTAAACCTGGCACCCAAACTGCGAGTACCCCGGCAGTTCACTGCGTAAAGGGGACATCTCAACAAAGATACTGGCTAGCATCGGCGTTTCATTTCCTTTCATTTTAGTTATATTGAAATTTGGTCCCGCTTGGCTTTATTGGCGGTTAATGTGAAGAGAATTGCTTCGAGCCAAAGAGCCACCCCCTTTGCAAGCTAGCTGGAACCTGAAAAGGAACACTGATTTGTTTGATAAAAAAACCAGTGATCAATTTACCCAGCTACCTTCACTCGGGGACGTGAAGCCATTTCACTAATCCCCGAATCGAGAATATTTAATACACGTGTCATCCCAGAATGGACACTATAGTTTTCGTGGGTCTTTAATTTCGCGAATCCCGCGAAGAATTCGAAGTCCCGCGAGAATAAGTAACAATAAGGTACCACGCGATCACCTGACCAGCTACGCTAAGTCTTCCCACTCATATTAATGTTTCAGTTGGAAGGTACGTGGTTGTATTCGCAGTGAGAAAGGTTTGCGATTTTCATTGGAAAAGTTGAAGAAGATGACGCAGACTGGAAACAAGTTTAAGCGGCAACATGTTGCATTGTGCCAAGACTGAAACACGAGTTCAACTTTGCGCATCATGTTACTGAAACTGCTTCATGTATTACTTTGCATTACCCAAAGAAAAGCGAACAATTTTTTGAACCCTCGCAAAGACGAGTATTTAAAAATTTCGTAAAGCAGCGCTTTCCCATAGTCTCCCGCCAGTAACAGGGATTTAGTCTTGGCAGTAAGTGTTAACACCAATTGCTTCACCCACGAATGGCGACTCATTCATGGTCGAAGTTGTAAACTGAAAGGAAGTTTTTGACTCCAAAAATTCAACTTGTTTGCTTGTAAATTACATAAAAATGCTGAATATTATTTAATTTGGAACGTTAGAAGGAGTGATCGAGACATTTCTGGGTTTAGGCGTCTTTTAGAGAGTTTTTTGAAGTGGTTTACACCTTTTATTTTCTTTCACTGATACGCGATAGTCCGTTGAATCGAAAATCGCGCCTATGACTTTGAAAACTCAAAGAATGCATAAAATGGACAACAGATAAGATTTAATTTCAAACTCTATTACTTTTTGCGTCAAATCTGATACGGGAAAAATTCACAAATATCAATTTGCTAAAATATATATGAAACTTCAATCCAATAACAATATCGGTGTAATCTTCATATCGATATTAGTCAGCTGGAAAGACTGCTAAAGGGCCAATTAAAGAGGCACCTTAAGAATTCTTTGCCAGAAAACAAAGAAATTATAATAAAATGAAAGAGCTAAAAGATGGCGGGATAGTAGCAAAAGGCAACATAGTTTCCATTCTAAACCTACTCTCCTTTTACGGTTCAAACAGAATGAGTATTCAGTGTGAAGAAAAGTAAATAGAGGAGTATGCGAAATACCGGCTCGGCTATCACATTCTTGAAATAAAAACTCTCGCGTACAATGTTACGTGGATTAAATGTGTGGAACAAAAGGAGATTGTCTGTAAAGAGGAACTAAGACTCAGGTCAAACGTCGAATTTCATGAGTCAAACCTAATGTAAATGAACTAAAACAATAGCTCTTGTCTTGCATCAGACCTTAGGATATGAGCGCTATATAAATAAATAAAGTGATGTTTTAAATACAGAGTGTAGCACGACGTTATGACTGAAGACTGTGGCACAATTCTTTGCCGGATCTCACGTTGCTTGGAGATGCATGTATTAGAGTTCATTCTAGGTGTACTAATACCACGTCACTTGGTTTTGGACAAATTTTATTGGGTTTGGCCAAACCTAGTCAAATTTCTCTTTTGCTCATTTACTGTAGGTTAGCTTATTGTTAATTAAGTTTGACCTGGGTTCACACAGGTGAGTCACAGGTAAGACTCGATTTTCTTGCATGAAAAGCTGAAATATTTTACAATTCAGGAATAAAATTTTCTTTGTCAGGGTAAGGGCCATAAAGCCGGAGACAATATTTGTCTGCAGAGATCAGGGAACAAAAAATTTTCGAAAGCAAAGAACAAACTTGGTTCGCAAAGTTTCAGGTGAGACATGTGAATGACCCGGTAAAAGACTGCGGTAATCACTTTTTGGATGTGAAAAAAGACGTTGTGGACTTTATAATTAAGTGAATCTTAGGATTAAGGGGTGGTTTTGCAGTCATGCTAACTGGGTAGAACATTTCCAATTTATGTTCTGCATTCACTTTAATGTAAAAAGATAATAAATGAGATTCCTAATCTCTTTCCGCCCAGTGCCCTTCAATTAAAGGATTGCTTGCCAATTCCACTTTTCGTAGCTTTAATTTCCCTTTTAATAAATTCATCGTATTTGACTTCATTGTGGAAGTTTGTTCACTGAAAGAGATCCAGAGAAGACATTGCGCTGTCAACGTTACATTTTTACACATTATAAATTCGGATTTCTACTTCTGACTGCGATTGCACAATACACAATTCTATTTCTTACTGCAACAACTATAAAGAACTTAAACAACAGCCTAACGATGCTTAATGCATCAAATGTCTTGGCTGTAGCTACACATTGTCGGAAGTAATCAGCGTTTTATTATTCCTCTCGAACGTAATTTAACAACGAAACTTTAACGAGCACAATGAGATACAGTGCCATGTCCCATTCTATCACTTCAGCCACACGAGGACGCGAGGAGACTGGTGATTGTACTTCCGGTTTGGCCAATCAGAATCGCTGCTGGGACTGTCAAATCCATTTCCATTTTGGCTCCACCCATCTGCAGTGGAGCCGCCGGACTGTACACCGACTGCCATACAGTAATCGTTTTCCGCGGTATTCCCTTTTTGGTTAAACGACGTGTAAGGGTACAATCCACCGTGTGGTGTTAAAGGCATGATGCCGTACTTGTTTTGGTAGCAGACCTGTTCAAAGGATGTATTTAAATAACAAATAGCTATTACGGGAGTGTAGGAAGATATAAAATTTCTCTTTGAGTGTTCAACCCGATGTTCAACCTCAACAAGTGGCAATCAAAATGCAAGATTCTTTTACTGTCTAAGTCAACAAATTTTATCCAGTTCGTACAACAAACAAACGTGAAGTTTAACCGAACTTGATATTTTTTCGTATATCACGTCAAAACGTTTTTGAGAGGGGTAAAGGTTAGACAATGAATAAGTCACAGATTCGTACTATATTCCGTTTTATGTTGCTGTTTCATCCGTTTCTGCCGTATATCGTCAAAACTATCGTTATGAAGCAAATGAGTCTGTCTTACCTTGGTGTTTCCATTCCACGCCTTCACAGTCACTCGGCTTGCTCCTGCT
The DNA here is from genome assembly GCA_947652115.1 of Blastomussa wellsi. Taxonomy (NCBI): domain Eukaryota; kingdom Metazoa; phylum Cnidaria; class Anthozoa; order Scleractinia; family Plerogyridae; genus Blastomussa; species Blastomussa wellsi. Next base: position 1,629,941 of record OX393563.1, read on the forward strand.
GCTTGTACTTTGGACTGACCAACGTCATGATTCCACCACGTGTTGTATTCCCTGCCGGATGGCAATTCCCATTGAGCCCATTTGCTTCCGTGCATGTCCCAGACACGGCAATCATCGACTCCTCCCTGACTCGTCCCCAGTCGTCTCTTATGAGAAAAATAATAGGCGCATGGAATGATGGGAAGGAGGCAGAAAGGATCAGAGACGACTGGCCAATCTTGAGTCTCCCGCCTTTCCTCCTTCCCATCATCCATCGCGTCTTGCTATTTTCTAATAGGAGACGACTGAGGACGAGTCAGGACTCCTCCTACTTTTAGACAACACTTGATTGTTGTTTGTTTGTAAGGAATGTTTACCATTTGGACCCTGTCCTCGCGAATTCGTTTTCATTTGAAAATGCAACTTTTTTGTTACGGATACGGCTTCCGTCCACACGTATCCGACTAAAACGGTCACCAAAAACGCAACTTTTTGAAAACGCTCTCCGGAGTGGAATTTTTGAAAACGCCGTTTTCTTTTTTACGTGTGGACGGTGGAAAACGGAACTTTTCGAAAACGATGACGTATCAGTAACGGATCCAGAAAATGGCACCGCGTAGCACCACGTGGCTTCTCTTCCTATCTTGTGGGCCCATTTTACCGGTAAATGCACATGCCATAAATGTTGATTTAATGTGGATATAAAATATTAAATCATTTACAGGTGCTCTTGAATGTTGCTGGGAAAAGTTTATCTGTTCCCTGTTTCCAAGCACAGGATTCATATTTTTCCCAAACACCAAGTAGAACACACAGTAAACTCGCGGACTCTTGAAACCCGCTCTTCTCGACGAGACTCCAACCCTCGTGGAGAATTTTCTACAGTAAGCGGTTGACTTTTGTTCCAGCCAGCGCGAAAATAGTTATTTTTCAGTGACGACTTACAGTCCAAAAGAAATATATACTGAAAAATTTTTCCAGCCTGCTGCAAATGCGCTGGTGAACAGATAAGGTGGGGAACAGATTCGTTGTTCAGATACTAAGCACCTTTCTGAGGATTCACGCAGATCCCAGCATGCAGACCCTTTTGAATTATTATTATTATTATCATTATCATTATCATTATCATTATCATTATCATTATCATTATCATTATCATTATCATTATTATTATTATTAATAATGTACTATACAACAGAGCCCGTAGTTGTTAATGACTTTTCTTTGGTATTCACCTCTAAAGAAAATACCGGTAGCGACCCGTTAGGCCATTTCCGAGATGCTGCTTTCCTCTTTTTTAAGAAGAGTCTTGCTGCACAACCTTTCACATGGGAATGAGTTTCACCCGCACGTCTTTTGTCTTGCAAATCAGTTATTTGTGCACCAAGACTCGATTTGAAACAGAGGTAGAAGGAAACTCTGAAATAGCTTGTTGAATGAATGTACCGACAACGAAACGAAAATCGTTTTCGTTATTTTTGCCCTGCCGCTCAATTCGCTAGAAGCCAGAAAGAAGTCCATGCATATCAATATACCACTCTTTATTTGATTGTTCATTGAAACCTATAAAATCGTGTTACATAATAAATGCAAGCATAAAAAGTCCAAAACCAGCTAAAGACAGCGAAGGCTGATATTGCGAATTCTGATAAAATTCTCAAGCTAGGGAGATATACGTTTTAGTATTCCAGTACCTTATTTATTCTGAAAGGGAACATGTTTGCATTTTCACTGCATATCATCTAAACGTTAAACATTTTCGTGTTTTAAATTATCTATTTTGTATCAGCAGAAAAACATAATTGGAATTATGTACTACTAAAATCAGTTATATCGTATAGCATTGTCCCGCGGTTAAACTTCCTGAAACTGATCGGCCAATATAATATAATTGCATGCCTTTATTGATTCGGACACACTAAGCTATATATGGGATCAAACCGGCGAATCTGCTGATGCTACAGTAACCCACAAATTTACGAATTCATTTACGGGCTCCGATATTTTCAGGGTCTTTTCAGAAAGCACGGCTATAAACGTTACTGAAAACACTTCTATTTTGCATGGTTACGATAAAAATTCAAAAAACATCGACGCAAAAAAAAACATTGACAGAATTTTAGTGAAAATGATAAAAACCTAATCAGTCTAAGATTGCAGTAGCCTCCTACGCAGATGTCCTTTGGGCTTCGTTACGTGCTCCTTCCCCACGGACATCTGCTGAATCGAACGTCCACTTCCGTGCACGGCTACGAACCAATCAGAGGTAACTTTCCTATTTTTTGGAAAACGTTAACGATTCGCAGCATGTGATAGGATAGTTGTCATTCAATGAGTCAATTCTGACTGTTTTCTTCAATTTGGATTAAACGGCCTGTTAACGGAGGTGGACGTTCGATTCAGCAGACGTCCGTGGGGAAGGAACGCGTGACGAAGCCCAAAGGACGTCTGCGTGGGAGGCTAAGATCGCTCGAAATTGGAAAGTTCCACTTGGTTTTCCCACCGGAGGCAGCTGGAAAGACTTTGGAAAGTCCCTGCATAATAAAACGCTTCCAATCACCGCTCTTGACATTCTTACCAAAACTATTAAAGATGGTGTAAACAAGTTATTAGCCTTTCTTAAAGTATATATCGTGCATAATACTCTTCTGGACCTAATTCTTGATTCTTCTCTTTGCGCTAGTAGCGCAATCGTATTTAGAATACACAAGGCCTGTTAATACGTTTTGAGTGTGAAGGTTTGAGGCTACCGGAAACTATGTGCACTTGAATTTTTCCCTAATTATGCAAAAGAGAACGGGGAATGTATACTTTCCGAAAAGGAAGGCTTAGCCTACCCTTTGCAGAGATGATATCATAAGAAAGGCCTTTTACTCTGGTCGACCTGGTCCCATTACATCACTTCAGCCACACGAGGACGTGAGGAGACTGGTGATTATACTGTCGGTTTGGCCAATCAGAATCGCTGTTAGGACTATCAAATCCATTATTATTTTGGCTCCACCCATCAGCCGATGAGCCACCGGCCTGCACACCGACTGCCATACAGTAGTCGTTTACCTGCGTATTTCCTTGCTGGTTAAACGATGCATAAGGGTACGATCCACCGTGCTGCTGTAATGGCATGATTCCGTACTTGTTTTGGTAGCAGACCTGAATAAGGAATATACCAGTTAATTTTACTTTTATTGCTGACAGTGAAAAAGTGGGCCATTGAAGTTACAGCTAATGTAATTGAAAGTGGGTATCGACGTTTCTTAACGAACTGCGGTGTACCAAATAATCGAAATATTTAATACGGCAGGAAAGCGTACGTTTTCTGATAGGCTACAACGTCGAACCGAACCTCCTACCATAAGTTACACTGGTGTATTTAGTAGGATAAACTAAGCTGTGCAGGTAGCACTAAGTGCTCTGTCTGAACTCAAGCTGTTTACTCGGAATAACATGAAGCAGCTTCGAGTTGCCGAAGAACGCTTGGCCAAACTGTCCGTAAATTGAAAATGAGAAATGATCATCGCAGTAAATTATATGCAGTTTGCGCACTTACCTTTGTGTTTCCATTCCACGCTTTAACCGTTACTTGACTCGCACCCGCTGACTGCACTTTAGACTGACCAACGCCATGATTCCACCACCTGTTGTATTCTCTGCCGGATGGTAATTCCCATTGAACCCATTTGCTTCCTATCCCTCCAGGATTGTCTGCACTAGACAGCATCACCTCAGAGGCGTGCTTTACAGCCAGGAGGCGAGCATCCAAGCAGGAATATCCCGTCTTTCCCGGGTTCATGTTAGGTGCTTTCAGTTGTTCGGGGTTAACATTCTCCACGAGCCATTTACTGTAGATATTTCCAACCCGACCGCTGATCTTTCCAACCAGAGTCCATCCGCCATTGTCCATGTCACAGAATGTTTGGATGGCTTCTTTTCCGTCTTGTGAAGTCTTGATCCAATAGACTTCACTATTGGCTGAGGATTTGGAGTCGAGGATCTGCTTACAGGAATCGGCCGGGTGGTCTTTCTCTCCAAAAGGCAGCTCTATTTTTATTTCATGTGTAAGTTGGCATGTGTCTCCAACGAACACTGTTGGCTTGGAATCCACCAGAAATCGCACCTTGATGTTGTCGTAAAGGGTTCTACATCCATTGCGGCTACCGCTGTAGATGCTATGACACCCAAATCCAATGCTCCCTCTAGGGATCATCCACTCGCTATCCACTGTAGTATTCTGAATTGGCTTTTCATTGGCCCGCTGGATTATTCGATTTCCCTGCACACGGTACCTGAAATGAAACCACTTGTTCTTGACAAATTTTTCCGGAAATTCGCAGTTATATTTCGGACCGCCATCTTTATTGTTGACAAAGGGCCTCATCGTGCATTGTTTGTGATCTGTATAATACTCAAACCACCAGCCAGTTGTGTCCTTCAGACTTGGATCTTGGACTCGTAAGAATGGGCCTGGGTAGACGTCGCCTGAGCCTGTCTCCATCAGATCAAGTTCAACTTCAATATCGCCCCAATCTTTCCCTTCATTCAAGTACAGTCCTACTTCAGCGTTCCCGCTAAGCGACTTTCCAGTTCTTCCAAAAGCTGTTCCATTCCTGACAGTCCACTCGCCCCACACGCGTTTCCACTGGGTCAGTGTTGAGTTTGAAAAATCTTCGAAAAAAGGGAACACTTTCTTCGGGTCAGACCTCGCCTTACCTACATCTTTTCCACCGAAAACGAGCGCATATGAGCTGCCTTCAGCTGTGTTGCTTGGAATCATCTTCTGGATACAGAATTGTACATTAGCTCCAGTGGTGTATACACCAGTGAGCACTCGATCTATCTCGTATGGCAAGCTCTTCTTATCAGAAAGGTAAAACACTCGGAGATCTTCGCCATCCATGGAAGCTTTCTTTCCGTCAACCAGCGCCTTGTGATTCACTGGGAAAGTAAATTTACAGAAATATAAAATCATTATCCATAACTACACCAAGAATTCTTGAATCTGATTGGTTCTTAGGATGCCCTATCTTTCACCAAATTGGAACGCCCATCTGAATTTTCCAAAATTTTTAAGTGCTCAGCCATTCTCGTCCCCAGAGGCCGCGATCCTTTTGGTCAGCACCAAGAATCGCGACCTCTGGGAAGGTCTAACACCGGAAGTCCGCGATTCACGGACTTCCCATCACTCTGCGCATGCACAAAATCAAATCTGACAAATCTGATTGGTTGAAAGGTACAAAGCGAGTTCTCTACGCATGCTCACAATTTGGTTACGGCCAGAGATCTCGATTCCTTGGTGCTGACCAAACGAATCGCGGCCTCTGGGGACGAGAATGGTGTTCAGCAAAACTTTAACAAGGTTTGAGTACTGCGCATGAGCGGGCTTTTTCATTTAGCTACTTTATGCGACCAATCTCGTTTCCAGACCCTGCTTTTCTCTTGGTCGGCACCGGACTCTGACCAAACTCGGTTCCGGAAGCCCGCGATTTATGGACTTCGTGTTTCTTTGTGCAGACCCAGAGTTTGCTAGCTAAGTAGCGAGCCATGCGCACACCCTCAAAGTCGGGTCTGTCCTTTTGATCTGGTCTAAGGTCTGACCAGAGTCCGCCATCTTGGTGCTGACCAAATGAAAAGCAGGCTCTGTTTACTAAATAGGCCATTTCTAACCCTAACCCTCGATGTCAAAACGAGTCTAAGTGCGAAACCATTCAAATGAAAATGTGTTTTACCTGCTTCTTCATTCTCATGCAAAACGAGCACATTTCCATATGAATAGTTTCGCACTTAGAAAAGTTTTGAAACAGAGTGAAAAGGGAACTCGTAAATGGCCTATTGTATTGTGACTGAATACTGCTCGATATTCCTATTTCACGAACCAACTGAAAAGAAAATTACAATGTTTGAGTAAGTGGAGCAAATAATCGCCAAAGAAAACGAAATTTGGTTCGAGGTGTCTCGAGAAATCGCGGGATCAAGAAATTAACTTGTCAATGCGTGGCACTGTTAAATATAGATTTTAAATTTCACACAATACAGCGAACTACTACATAAAAGCCGTACAAATTTCCGTTATTATTTGGAAAAGCTTTACCAAAGTCGTTTATAAATGTCGTTTTCCCATGCATGTTAGGAAGGTCATACGAACCATATTTAACTGACAATTTTTAGGCCAATAATTATCAGCTCATCACTTTTTTAAAATTCCAGTCCAATATTTGTATCCAGTCCAAGTATTGTATGCAAAAATATGCCTGCTCGTGATTTACAAAGTTTTCTCGTGTTCTCCCAAACATCCCGCGTGGGTTATTACCCCTATAAACCCATAGAAAGTGTGGTCTACTGCTTTTATATAAAAATTCAGAAGACGCGCGATTTTTCCATGGGTTTAACGGCACAATAAACCATAGCTGATTGACCAATCAGAGCGCGCGCATTGATTTTGTTATTATATAAATACCAATATATATTTGAATTTTTGAACAAATATTATGATGGAGCTCGAGGCTTCATCAGTAAGTGCAAACATATCTTGCAAATAGAATTGGGCCAGCAAATGGCGCGGTCAGCACGAACAAAAACATCGCCGTGTTGCTGTACTCAATAGATCAATTTCGATATTTTAAAATTCCGCCTAAAACAATAGACCTCAGAACGAGGCTCCGGGGTATAAATTATTGATTTTGTGGGATTTATTCCCCGGAACCTTGCAGTGATGTCTATTCGGTTTTAGGCTGAATATTAAAATTAAAATATCGAAATTGGTCTATTGAAATGGATTTTTTAAAAGACATTTCGTGCATAAAACATTAGTAAAAACGATATTTTAATCAGTTCCAATATGCAAGTCACTTCTGATCTCATTAAAGTATTCTTGGAATGTTCTGCTGCATTTAAAACTGGAATTAAGACGTAGCAAGCACGCCGGATAAAAGAAGAAAACTATACCATGGCAAACCGACAAAAATAATTTTCAACATTTCTACAAAACTATCAAACATTAACAAGGATTCGAGAGAAAATTCAACTTTTACCTTGTACGGTGATGGTATAGTGAGGAGGGAGTGCCGATTGGGTCTCTATTAGTATATTCTGTTTGTAGTGGAAGTCTGGAACAATGTATCGGTGCTCGCACATTTCTCCAGGGACTTGTTGATTGTTAAGCTGTCCCAAAAGGACTTGTACTTTCTTCACGATCAACAGCTCTTCCACGGTCTTATGGATTTTATTTTCGGTCTTCTCGATGGTCTCCTTGTAGTTTTTTAAATTTTTGTGAAGATTTTTGGACAGTGAGTCCACCAGATCTTTCGCTTGTTGTGCTTCGCTGGAATTAAAAGCTCTCGTAGGATGAAAAACTGAAAGCAGAACTGCCAAACCGAAGAAGCCTACTTTTGCCATCGTTCTGCAGAAAGCGCGCCCGTGCAGGCTGGTCAACTTGAAGTGGCTGTGCATGCAGTTGGCGCGATTTAAATACTGTAAGTGCCAAGTACAGGAACTCGTTTGTATGCGGAACATTTTTATGGTCCGCTTCCCTTAAGGTGTGGCTGCACGGTAAATGTGTGTTGAACAAAGCCATGATTTATGAAAATTGTTTTTGAAACAATCAGGTACTTAGCGGCACTATCGAGCAATGTTACACGCTTTTTCCTGTTTGCTACTAACCTTAAAACACGAACATTACACGAAAGCCAATCTGGCTAAAAGTGACAAACTAAAGACTCAAAATATGTATGGGTTGTTTTTTATTCCCCTTGTATTTGCAGGGAAAGGAATTTGTGAGGAAAAAAAATTTTGAAAGTGGGGGATTATATTTACAAGTTGTTTAATGCGTGGTCCATTTCTACATATTACCATCCCCCAGGGCACACCCCCGGGCATTTGTCATTTTTTCGTATTTAGCGGTCTATTCCCCATCCCGGGCACACAGAGAGAGACAATTTCCCACCCGCGGGACTTCTCGTCGACCACAAGTACGTCATTTTGTGTACAAAATCGAGATAAAATACTGCTTTCTGTAAAAATAGCAAATGACGTTTTTGTCAAGAGCTACACTTTTCTGAAAGCGACCGTGAAGTCTCTCGCGTATTAGCCACCTTTTATCGCGACGTTGTCGTTAATAAAGTTATAAGGGTCGACTTTTTGAACGCATTACTAGGCTACATATATCACGAATAACAGAGACTGCATATAGAGAATAAGAAATCCTAAAGACAACATTTTATAAAGAAAACTGAAGGAAAAATCTAACCCGTACGTCTCGCCACCTTCTCGAAAGAATAGGAAAGAAAGGAGCTTGCAACCAGCGAACAGAACAATAAAGAGAAAGCAAAAAACTCTAACCAGCCGGCTACAATTTTAACAGATTTTCCCTGGAAATAGGCAGTCTCCTTCGCGTGGTACGGCACAATCGTGTCAACCGATAAGTCACCTACGAACATCGAGAAGGTGAGTTAGATTTGCCCCACGCCTCCCCTCCCCATGGACAAGACCCCTTAAAAGAATTCCCCACCCCCGGGCCGAAAGGGAAACTTGACCCGGGGGTTGCCCGTGGGGATGGTTACAGGTAGAATTGAACCACGCATAATTTCGTTATGAATTGCTAGAAGTCTAGCTTACTACCAATATCACCCCAAACCGTGGTATTCGTACATGTGGTTCGAAGTACATAAATATTGGTTAAGTAGCTAGAAGTAGAAGAGATCATACTTAATACAAGAAACCAATGCAATAATGAAACTAAGAAGACACTCGTTTTAGTATGATCCTGTTTTTGATCATTTTCGCTTATTCACAAGCTAATTTGTATCAAATAATTTTGAAAACAGCAATGATATGTTAAGCGTAGTTTGTACGCGTGCTATGCAGCGGAAATGTGCCTAACAAGTTAAGTGTTTTCCTTTCATGTAAATTAGCACGGTACCAAAAGGAAAACAACAAACTACAATTTACCTTTATCATCTTTACGCTGATGAAGATTTGAGTACTAAGTTAGTTAAAAGACAATATTAGGATCGGTTTCCTTTTTCATTTCAAGTTATAATCAGTGATCAAACTAGTATAACTGTACAACTGTTTTCATTGGTAGTTGCAAACAAGGTAATTTTGCCAGGTCATACGCAGGAACATTAAGTTTTCGAAACAATATTCAAAGTTACAAAACAAACCCTGCTGCGTCACACATGAAAGAATCGGGTAGTAAATTTTATTCCGGGTTTTGTTAATCGAGCGAAAAGAAATAAATTACGTAAATCAGTTTTCGCAAGAGCGCGAGGAAGAGTGAGATATCTTTTTGCATGGTCTTGTTGAAACTTCCATGAAGCCATTTTTCCTAACTTTTAATTCGTCTTCCGTTTCCAATGCGTCCCCACATGTCATATTATTTCTTGACATAAAAGGTATTTATGACTTAAAACCAAAGAGATTCATGTGAATTTTTATCTAGCTTATCTTCGGTCGAGTGATAATCTATTATAATTCGGTTTTATCAACTGGGTTGATAATGTGAATTGGCCACCGTAAAGAGATTCAAGAGCTGACGTTTCGAGCGTTAGCCCTCCGTCGGAGCGACGCAGTTTTATCAGGCTGGTGCGGGAGTTATCTGGGATGGTCATCATAGTCGTCGCAAGGTTTTTAGCTTCATTTTGCCAGCAGGTTTTAACCTAGGAATAACAGTAGTTGGGCTGTACCAACTGCCATTGGTATTTTCAAGTACACGAAGTTGCATTTTGTGGTCACGTTAGGTGAATTTTACGCCCACAATACAATGAATTAATGTCTGTAAAGCCGACATCAGACCACATCAGAGTTCCTAACACGTCTTAATGCACTGCACTGACTGATGCCTTTTGGCCTTCACTCAATCGATAGAGAATGATGGTGAATGGGTGTATCGCGGTTGGCTTACAATGGATCGAAACAGAATATTTCTCTTTACTGAAAATTTTCACCCTGCATTCCTGAATGTGGAACACGATAAGAGCCAAAAATATATTGGTTTTATTCTCCTTAGAAAGCCAATATATAGAACCGTTCTTTTACAAATGAAGTGTACATGTCCTAGTGCACGTGCGAGTCTCCAGCATGGTAGCATTATTTGAATGACTTGCTTTTTGTGTGGGCTTCCCGATCGATGAAGAATAAGAAGCATTGTACGCTTGTGCGTCTTTTCAGCCTAGGAGTTGGGTAGAGAAGGGGGACGATTGAAAGGAACGCGAAGCGCATGAGGTTTGGCACCAAACCGCACGTGCGGCACAAGACAGAGGCCTGGGGACGACAGTAGTGGTCTCAAGTTTAGCTTGGTTCATGATGTGCATGTATCCTTTCGATGCCCTTTTAAGCAAGGTACCTCGCTGTTGATATAGCTGTAAGTTTCATTGCTGCATGAGGAATAAAGCCGCAGCACAGCTGATACTAATCAAAACAGTGCCTGTGGAAAATCATTCTGAAAGTGGACTTTTCTGGACTGGACACATTGATTTTTTCAGGTATGTTACCAAGGTCTTCCAAGTACTTTTATTCTCAAGATTTACAAAGTAGAAGCCACCCTTGGTTTATTGGTTTTACTGGACCCCTAGGTGAAGGCAAACAGGATGTTGTCTTCCTGGTCTGACAGAGTGCATGCAGAGTGCTGGGAGAGTGCATGACACATGACATACATGTACTACCTTACCTTATTAACAAATATACAGATCAAAACTTCCATAGCATGTATTTGCCATTCTTTGCATCTGCTACTGAGGCCACTGTGTACAAATGAACTGATACACAGCCTTTCATGCTGATGCATAATTATCATTCAGAGACCTGAATTGACAAGAACACAGCTGTAAGGAAGAACTGACAAGAAAATTACCATTTATTTGAAGCCACAACACCCAATGCTTATGTTATTGAGCCTAATTCTTATGTGGTTGCCAGCTCTGTAAGTGTTGCTGTCTTTTCTGTCATAGGAATAGCACAAGACAAGAATACCGCTGAACAAACCTCTGTCAGTATTCTTTATTGTTGCGTGACCACAGACCATCATTCTTTAGTGAAAGATCTGAGGAGATCAGAAATGACTAGGGAATTCAAAGTGTACCTGTCATTATGGATACACGCCTCAGGTAGCTGCACAAAAGCTAGAAAAGGTCAAGATCGAGGAGATAAAAGATGGTTAGATTCTTTTACAAACTCCTTCCTACTGAAGTTGTACCATGCTATTAAGCCTCCAGAATCTATATTGAATGCTGCACCTGTACGCTGTACATGTTTCAACTGGTGAGTATTTTTAATTCGTTAATTTTATTAATTTTGCATTTTGCAGTGATCAAGGATTTTTGTAATCAACAAATCTTTACTTGTCAGGTGATGTGAATTGTTACGGTATCACCCATTTGACTTTGTGCCTGTTTGGCAAGACAATAAAAATTTTTTTGATTGCCTGTTATCACAGTTAGTGCTTGACTCCTCACTGTGTCATGCTGTCTTTAACCAGCTGCAGTGTTGATGCTGCAGTTCTTGTTGACAGATGAAATTGAGTAAGGTTCTTAGGCGTAGAGGCACTATCAGACTTGGGAGTGCTGTAATCTCCTTGCCCAAAAATATCACCCAAATCTGATTGTCTAATTTGCATTAAGTTGGTATATAACCGGCCAAAAATTGCAACTGCTGTTGCCCAAATCCTGAAAGTTAAATGTCCAAAAAATGTCCACAATTTTTTCCATCCATCAATCAATACTTCAAAATTATAAGGTAATCAATGTCTTTTTAACAGTATGATGTTATGTGGAAATTTTCTTATAATGAGATTTAATTAGATTTTGTTTTTCGTTATCTTGCAGAGCTCTTTGGAGTCTGTTATGAATAGTCTTGAATATGTACTGTGTGATGACAGCATGCAGGATTCATGTAACCCAGAGCTACGTATTAAAGTA
>OX393563.1:1646828-1659328 GCA_947652115.1 Blastomussa wellsi
TTATCAATGTTAAAATGTCGAGATGCGAAATAAAATAAGTGAAATGAAATCCATGTCACAAATCTCTGTAAGCATCGTTAATTAACGCGCGTTTTCGACCTGGGCACTACTTTCCCAAGGGTAGGCGGGAAGGTATTTTTCAACACTCCTCGTAACTTCACGAGGTGGCTGAATGGTCGTGAAATGATGTCTTCATTGCCGTATTCGCTTTGGTTTCCGAAAAAATCCAAATGGTATGTTTGCATGCATATTTTCTATTCTTTGCGCCTTTTTTAGCTGTAAAACAATGTGATTTCGTAAATTATGGCCGCTGAGAAGCGCCAGTTTGAAGTTTGTACTGTTTGTACGTTGGCAAAGAATACGGCGTTTAAAGGGCACGTGGAAGGAATCTTGTTGGTTTTGAACCTCCGATTTCGGATTTAGGGATGTTTTTCAATGTTTTCAACCTGAATTTTTCGAGTATTATTCATAATTTTGTTAAATATTTCTTTCCATTTCAATGGCGGACGAGTAATTTGAGATGCTGTTGTTCTCTGACCGCGTGGGAGATTTCTGCACTACATTATGGTAAGATATTCAACATAATTTTTTAAGTCGTTAGATCTAACGATTGTTGGCTTTATTGTGAGATGTTATGCGTTTAATTTTGTGCCATAACTTTTGCGAAACCATGTTGGTTTTGGTTGAAGCCGTTGATTGCTTGGGGTGGGTCTCAGGCAGGGGCGTAGCTAGCCTTTAAAACCGTGAAAGGAGCTCTGTCACCGTATTTTGATGTCATTTCAAATGCTGAAGTATGTTCCTGCATCAGTGGAAACCCAAAAATGATGGTGTAGGTTTGTTACCTAGGACTATGTAACCACACTGAAACCGTTTATTGCTGGCTATCACTTAGGATGGCAAGGATGGAAATTGATTGAAATTTGAAAAAAAATGCAGAAATTCATTTTGGTTTGCTCTCTGGGCCACCATTTGTTTGATATCTTCCTGTTAGTCTGTCAGGAGTATTTTGGGCACAAGGTTCGTACGGGTCCTGTAAAACCTGGAATTTTTTTGTTTTTCCCACAACTGGAAAGTCCTGGAAAAAGATAACAGGTCCTAGAAAGTCCTGGAAATCTGTTAAAATTAAGAAATGAATTTTTCTGAACTAACTTTATAAGAAATGCAAGGCTTACAGTTGGGAGAATTTATATTTTGGATCTTGGGAGAAAAAGGGTGTAATGTGAATTTCAGAGTCCTGGAAAATTCAATATGAGTCCTGGAAAAGGCCTGGAAAAGTCCTAGAAATTTTTCTGTAAAAAGGGTTACGAACCCTGTATTCAGTGACTTTCCACTGATGAAGGGCTGAACCTGAAACAGTTGGAACTTTTAATTTTTGGTTTATGACACTCTTCAAGGATAACTTTGATTAACATTTTATTGCTTATAAGTACAAAAAATATTATCTATTTAGCAGAGCTTCGGAGCTTCCAGAGACCAGTGAGTATTTTATATTGGTCATTTCTTTCAATTGTTTGCTATAACAATCTGCTCCGACTGAAGTGGATGGTCATATTTCGTGAGCATGTTGAGAACGAGCAGTGGCACAACAATCAAATAAGTTCACAGCACCTCTTGTGTCTGCCTTGCTGTAAAAAGTTCAAAGGTCAAGCCTTTTCCCAATCCTGTTGACACCGAGAGGAGAGTAACCTTTGTTTATACTTTCTGCTGGTGATCACTTTGTAGTTTGCTTTCTGAAAACCATACCAGACTGCACCCATGATTGAACAAAAGAAACAGTTAACAGAAATACTGAGAAATTCGAAACTCACCCACGATCGAGATGACAAGCAAACATTGAAACTTTCTAAAATCATACTCGAAGGAGTCTTTTGTATCTGGCAAGGATCTAGTTTGATGTGCGGTTGACAGTGCTGTTCTCTGATTGGATAACTCGGCATGAGGAAATTTACTCCTGTAAATTTGGCACGCTGCAAGCGATAAAAGTCGTTTGCAACGCTACTGCCAAACCTGAAACGAGAAGCGAACGACTTTGAGAAAGTCTTAAATACACCCAAATATCATCCAAAAATTTATAATCCTTAGCGTTATGAGTGAAGATTTGGCATTTCTTGAAAAGCAAGCAGGATATTTGCATTAAACCCATTTTAAATGACTGGAAAATGACTTTCTGGTAGAACCCAGCCTTAAATGTTAAAAATTGGCTGGTTACTATGCCCCTGTCAGGGGGTAAGTGGATGTGAAGGGGTGTGTATAGTATTCCCTGTGGAGAAATTAAAGAAAGTAGTTAACGATAAATGATGGTAGGAATGAGAAAAGAACTTTTTTGAGCAAGTTCCAAGTGATGACTCCTTTTACTTGCAATATAGGCCAGTTTGAAAACAGTGGTTTGGTTTGATTACTTCTGATCTGGCTTCTGTATTATTTTATAGAATTCATGGGGTACAAATGAGAAGGTACAAAAGTTTTGATAGTTCTGTTCATTTTTTCATTCCATTGTGGTATGTATTTTATATGTAATATGGTTTTGCGATTCCCCCTTTTGTGATCCCCCTTGGATCGATGGTAGTCCATTTGGAAAAAACCCAAACACACCCTTGATGTCTTTGTGTTGAACAGTAAGTAAATAAATATTCAATAGCTAAATTTATTGTGCTCCAGTGTGGCTCTTTATGACAAGTTTGATATGACACACCCACTCATATTGTCCATAGTTACAGAATCAAGTTTCAAAGCAATAAAGCATCAACAACAACAACACTACTGAACATCAATAAATGTCTGTTTCTAAATTTCATTTTCATGCCCTGAAGAAGAAAGAGTGAAAGAATACAGTCATGGGTGGAATAGAATACAATCATTTCACACTGGAAGAAAAGAGGATGCCAGGAATAGAAAGTAATCTGCTAAAGGTTATAAATGCACACACTGCAGTGCCGCAGTATGCGTTTATTTTACTAACAATGACTGCTTGTCAATACACAAAAACACCATTTTCTGTGTTTTTGCAACAAAGATATACTTGGCCTTTGGCATTATTAAAGTTCCGTGTACAAGACAACATCATCTATTCTTACTTCAATAATTATTTTGTTGCTCCAAACTCTTGGCTAAACCCTCTGTTTGCCGAACCTGTTTACAACATTTTTACCTCTTGTCTTGGGGAATTAAACTGCGTGCTATTTCTTGGACTGTTGATGGAATGGTTTTGAACCTGCTAAACACTTTCCTAGGATTGTGTCACAGACCTTGGCAACATCTTGCCCTATTTGAAAAAAACTATTCAGCTCCATTGTTTTGCAAGCGCTTGTAAGTCACGTACCAAGATGGGAAGTTGGGAAGTTCGGGTCAGTCAAAGTTGGGTACTTTGTTTTGAAGTTCACAATTTGATTGTATAACTTGTTGAGTAATAAACAATATTCGTATTCCTCGACAGCCCTTCGGTAATAACCTTCAGAACAGGAATGCAAGGCTGATGTGGGGAATCTTGCCCAAAAATACAAAGAATGATGAAAGAAGTTTAACTGCTGTGGTGTTGGAAAACCAAAATAGCATTGAAAGTTGCAAGGCTCTGGAGCTTGTAAGTGATCTGCAATTTAGAGGGATACCTTAATTATACATACATGCAAAATTATTTGGTGGGAGTTACCAGGAAGATTCACAGATTAATTGAACTGACAGGAAAGTGCGAGTCAGTCTGGAGTCCTGTGGGCATGTTTCAACACAAGGTAATTATATCCCTGGCCAATCTGCAGCGAAATACTTTTTAACTATTTTGTCAAAAAAGCTTGCTTAACTGACTCTGTTTAGACTTTTATGATCACTGATGTGTTTTTATTTTTAGATGTCTTCATAAAATCATCGACTTTAATTTTAATTTTAGACAAAATAATGCCATCCACCATCATAACACCCGCCAGTGCACTACATCTTCACCTTTCTGCTCCCAAAATAAACTGGGCAAAGCAGAAAATTGCATACCAAGCAGCTCTTGACTTTAACCATTTAAGTCGTGAAATACAGGAAACTAAGTCTATTTTACTTTTCAAAAAGACATTGGAACGCATGCCTTATAGTCTTTCCCGTAAACCTGTAAACACCAGAAATGTTTATGTAATGTTGTGTTACAAAGAAAAAGCCAATCAGGTGTGAGAAAACTAAACCGCAAACAGCAACGGTCATTGGTTTGTGGTTTTGAGGTTTGTTTCCGTGTCCTGAACTTTGCTGCGATTGGTCACTACGCAATACACATTCCAGAATTTTTTTCTGGTGTTCACAGTTTTACGTGAAAGACTCACGGTAATTGTATCATAGTTTACTTTTTTTAATATCGCATTTTTTACGCTTAGTATCATAGTCTTGTATAGTTATAATATAATATTTCTCTACAGGGCCGTTCTGAAAACCACTTCATGTCAGATCGCCCCCTGTTTAAATATTATAATTATACTGCAGAAGCCACAAGTAAAATTAAATATCCTCCCTCCCCGGCACATTTCTTTTATCGGTAAACTGACCAAAACTTCCAAATTCGTTTTAAGTCTTTTGAGCCAACCAGAGAGTGGTGTCCATAATTTGACGATCATTTAATTTACTCCCTGGAAAAATATCTAAATTAACAGAATTGCAAATAAGTAGAAAGTAAACAACTTGTGTGTGTGTGACCAAATTAGGTTTTCAATTGTGCAGTAAAGAAGTACGAGCAGCGATGTATGCGAGCCTTCTCTGTCACTCCTGCCACATTTTGTGGCATTTTTGTTTAATACTGGTATCCCTCTAGCCTGCATATCATTTATATTAATTTATAAGCCCCAGTGCCTTGCACTGAGCATTTAGGGTATGAGTCAGCCAGGGTTCAATTTGCGAATTTGTGAAATTTGTGATTTTAAGGCATTCAGATAAAGCTTTTCAAGAGCTTTAAATTCTTTTAAAAAAAATTCCACAAAAAATCTTTTCATTCTAGTGCAAAGTAATTGGACGTTAAAGTTTACTGCATGTTAATTGTTTTTATTTGTCCATTTACAAGTCCTGTCATTTTGGAGTATCTGAGACATGGTTTTTTTAGTGGAACGTGTCAATTAAAAAGCAAATGTGATGTTTATCGTTCTCTTCTGCTTGTTCTTAGCGGGACTGGAGTTGAATTTGCACAGACTTATGCTTTCGCAAAAAGCATCTCAATTACTCTACCTCTTACGTTTTTGAGATTTTTAAAGGAATGAGCCATAATCTGGAACTATTGAGCTATCACAAAATGTGTGGTTTGTAGGGGTTTATATGAAAAACGAAAGTGCTAGTACGATCCATGCGCAGATGGCCCCAGTGGGTTGGCACCCCTTCTGAAATTTTCCTTTTGTTTGTATTTTCAAGCAATTAGTTCCCTGCATTATTTAACCTCGCATTCATGTTCTGAAGTCTCTTGCCCCAGGGCCATTGGGGGAAACGATTATTTTCTATTGGCTACTTTGCAACGTAGTACCCAATTGCCCAACAAACTTCCTAACAGAGTGCGGGAAAGTAATGTAAAATCCTGTTATTTTTTGATTTATTAATAAGATGTCCTTCAGTTCTGATAACACATTGAGCTTTCAAATCAAATGTTTGTTTTTTTCAACTGGCTTAGGAATTCACTGCAGACTATAACAATAACAATAATTAATTCTTAGTTTTTGGCATAAACAAAGAAAAGTATAAAAGGTCTCGCACAATTGCAGGAGTGCTCAATTCAAATTCACACAATGTGAAATATGTCAAATTAAATACAGAAACTGCTAGTTTAGTGCTGCATGGTTACCAAGTGTAGGTTTAACGAACTATAAGGTTGGGAAGAGGTCAACAACTGCTGGTGGAGTTTAACGTAGATCGACGCACCTTGATCCTCAAAAGCCACACAACATGTTGCTTTACAATCATGTGAAGATCACATGTCAGCCCGGTAATTATATTACTGTATTTATACTGACATTCACATATAAGGAATCTCTTGACATCTTTCCCCTTGTAACATATTAATAAGCCAATACACTGTAAAGATAGGAAGCTAACTAAAGCAATCTATTGTTTTTAGGTATTTAGACCCCAGGTACGTATATGGTGCCTATATTTGAATAACAATACTTTTACATCCTAAGCCTCGGTCATGTGCGAAAAATCCTTTGTCTAGAAACATAAGTACGAGGCTAAT
Source organism: Blastomussa wellsi (assembly GCA_947652115.1). Classification (NCBI taxonomy): domain Eukaryota; kingdom Metazoa; phylum Cnidaria; class Anthozoa; order Scleractinia; family Plerogyridae; genus Blastomussa; species Blastomussa wellsi. Next base: position 1,653,007 of record OX393563.1, read on the forward strand.
GACTTACAAAGTATTGTTATTCCAATAGACAATATTTGTATTCCTCTATGGCTGTGGGGCGAGAGCCTTCTAAACATGAATGGGAGGCTAATGTAGGGAATTCGCTCGGAAAATACAAAGAAACATTAGGGAAATTATAGCTTTGGTGCTGGAAGACCAAAACAGCATTAAATGCTTCAATGTTCTGCAGCTTACAAGTGATTTGCAGGCAAGATCTAGAGGAAAACCAGTATTAAACAAAAATGCAAAAAAAAAATGTGGCAGGAGTGACAGAGAAGGCTCAAACGGCTACTCGTACTCGTCATGCACACAAGTTGTTTACTTTCTCAGTATTTGCAATTCTGTTAACTTTTTGACATTTTTTTGCAGGGAGAAAATTAAATAATCCTCAAACTATGTACACTACTATCGCTAAAGTAAAATGAAAAGCTTGTTTTTGGACCGAAGGTTTAATGTCTTTGGCTCAACTGGTCAGTTTAGCGATCAAAGAAACGTTCCAGCGAGTGAGAAATATAAATTATACTTTTAGTTGTAGCATCTTCCTCCTTTTGGTGGAAGCGAAATCAGATGGTCATCAAAGACTAAACAGATATCAATTCAGCAAATTTTTTGACAAAATATAGTATTTCGCTGCAGATTGGGAATATTGACTCCTGACTGACTCGCAATCTCCTGTCAGATGAATTAATTGGTGAATGTTCTCGATCACTCGGACCAAGTCTTTTTGCATGTTCGCTTAATTAAGGTATTCCTCTAACCCACAGAGCCTTGTAACTTTCAATTAATGCTGTAATTTTCGTCATGTTTCTTTGTATTTCCGAGCTAAGGCTCTCGCCCCAGGGCTGTCAGAAAATGCGAATATTGTCTCTTTAGGCACCATTTGTCTATGCACAGTTCCACTGGTAGGCTACCTATAAGCCCATGTCCATTTTTGTAATGGCATTCAACAGTCAACTTATTTAGGAGACATTGCATAGTCATTATTTCAAACCGGTGTATGGTGGGGGACAACTAGACCTCCCGAGGCCAGTATTGTCAAGGGCTGTGCAGCAAGCTTGACTGCCATTGGTCAGTGAGGTCTCAGGCATGCTGTCCTCTTGGGAGTTGTTGGCAAGTTCCTCAACAGTTTCTGGAAGTTTGTAAATTGGTTTCAAATAATTTGTCAACTGGGTATGTATGTGTTTTTATTATCCAACTGTGCTTCGTAGAGTACAAATAACTTCCAAAACGAGTACAAATATCACATGGTAATTTTGTACTCCAGAGCACCGTTAGACAGGTTTTTGTGCAACGTGCAAGTGACGAATTGGATTGATGTTACGAAAAATGGTCTCCTGCCGTGGACCTATCAGTTGGCTGGATATCCCACGCCAATTCCGTCCTGCTTCGCATACTAATCTGTCACGCATTCCCTGTAAATAAATATCTGCAAAATGCGCCCGCATGGACATAACAATTTGGCGTGTTGGATAATAAATCTCTTATTAGATGTTTTGTTGTGTAGTATTGCTGAGAATTGTACTCCTTGTTTGTATTTTGAGTCGCCCTAAGGGCTCGTAAAAATACGGCACAACTCGTAAAAATACTCAGCGATACTACACAACTCGTAAAAATACTCAGCGATACTACACAACAAAACATCTAATAAGATATATTGTTCTGTCCTGTACTCAGTGTTACATGCTGTCTCCACCTCACCTGAGGCATGATGGTCCATAGTGGTTTCAGGCAGCTCCATTTTAATAGTATAGTTTACTCTTACTAGTTTCTTCCAATTTTTCCCGACTTATCAGCTATAGCATGGTGTCAGCTAGCAGGCTCTCTGGGATCAATAGTAGGATTTGAAAACAGTGTCCCACATTTATTGACTACTTCTTAAATTTCTTGCTTTAGTTGTTTCAGAAAAGCTGGTGCTCGATAAAATGTTATCAATCGCTGGTAGCATGCATTTGTGTCAAGCTCTACAGATGATAGCGATGAATGAATTAGTAACATCGAATGAACCTTTCCCGAAGGAGACTTGCAGTCTTTCCCGTAAAACTGTGAAAACGAGAAATTTTCTGGAATGTTTGTGTAGTGACCAATCGCAGCAAAGTTCAGGACACGCGAACAAACCTCAAAACCACAAACTAATTACCGTTGCTGTTTGCGGTTTAGTTTTCTCACACCTGATTGGCTTTTTCTTTGTAACACAATAACATTTCATGAACATTTCTGGTGTTCACGGTTTTACAGGAAAGACTGTAAGCTGGATGCAAGACTCAACATCGATATGGTATGCATGTGTCGCTGCTAGTAGTTCCTTACAAAGAGAGGCCAGTACAACCAGTTGCTTCCCTTTAAACACCAGTTTGCCCTGAAGTGCGAGTGCATCACATACAGTATTAATAAAAATAACAGTACAGACACTAACAGTGATTGTGGTTGTGGAGTTGTTGGTTCCGACTAAATAATTGATTTTCAGAAATCAGTTGAGCCAACTGGGATCAAAAGGATTTAGTTTTTGACTTCAATTTATTAATAAACGTAATTAAATAATTATGCTTTTTATCAGAACTGAAAGTTAATTTATTCAAATCAATATTATAAAATAAACTCTTTATTTGTAATGAACAGTTCTTTATGGGGGGGGGGGGGGCTTGGGTGTTGGTAGCTAGGGTTGTTTTTATACTGTTGTAGCCTTATGGTCTGTTATGCGCTATGCACAATTATTTTTTTTAACAATGTTAAGCATGGATCACCTTATTGTTTTTTGGTTGGGTTGAATATCCTTTGCAAGGTAAGGGTTCCCTACTGGTGCTACATACTGTAAAAGTGGTCTGTCTGAGCAGTGATTTGTATAGCATTGAAAAGGTGCTGGTATTAGCTGTTCTGACAGTCCATTTTATTAGCCGTAAGACCTGATTGGCCTTCAGAGGAATATTTTTTCCTAATATTCCCAACAACTGATTGGCACAGGTTTTTTTTTTAGATTCCTTGAAAATTTGGTCTATACCAGTGACTACAATGAGTTAAAAAACTGTTTACTCTTCTTCATTTAAGCCTCACTTTATTGTGTTACAGTCTCAGTATTACTCCTTGTTCCCTGATTTAACTCCTCCCCCCCCCCTGCCCCTATCAATGTTACAGTTTGTTTCTCAGAGTCCTTTGATGAAATCGTACAACTTTGGATGGAGGGGGTATTTTGGTGGAGTGTAGTGATCTAGAAAAAGAGTGATAAATATGCCCTAAAAACTGCAATTTCAAATGAATGTGTCCACTCCTACTTTTGTCACCCATTGTAGGTACATGCATTAAACAGTCAAAAGCTACTTGGTACCTTATAAACTTTCTTATACGAGTTTAAACTAAGCAGCAGAGTTCAAAGCTGTTTAAGTTGGATTAAGGGAGACTGGGTAGCTTATTCTCCCATTGTATTTCTGTGGGTGGGTAAGAGACTGGGCAAGTTTAAAATTATCTTTACTAGGTCACCTTTGGTGGTGTCACCTGTAATGACACAGTTACTCGGGCAGGGTACAAAGAAGTTCAATTTTTTAGCTTGCCCATTGGGCAAGCTGTAGCCACGATATACATGCACGGAGGTCATTTCCAGTAGCTCGAAAAACTTTTCAGTGGTAAGTATAGAATACAATCCACTAGCCCCAGGCTATAGTACTCTAACTTCCTTGTACGCTGTGAGGTATTGCGGATTTTGGTGACGTAACTTCTTATTGTTCGTCTCCTCTGTTACTCATTTCCCATTCAGAGTTTGCCTTTATTTCTTTTTAATGGCTGAATTTAAATGGTGAGGTGAGTAGTTAAACCAAAAGAACCCTCTGTCAGGGAGCATATGTACCTTGAATGTATGAAAACATATTGCATGGGGAATCGATTACCTCTTTTAACCTGCTTTTCATTGAATAATGTAGTTCTGTCTTTCTCAAAATTATTGCAACTACTTCTGTTGAGTATTGTATCATTTTTATAGGCCTCTAACCCATTAGCTGGTTATGTACGTACTAACCCATTTGCAGCTGGATATTTTTGCATTAAGGCATTGTTTATGTATTCAGAATATGTGGTATTTTATTGGCTAAACCAGGCATACATGTGAATGTAACTATTGAGACATGAAAGTTGCCCAGCAGAGAGGGGGGGCAGTACTCCTTGTAATTTTTGGTGGGGGTGGATTGCCAAAGCCAGACCCTATTTCAGACAAATGCATGTCATTTTCCACACCCATTTTCAGATCTGGCCTCTAAAATCCATACCCGTTTTCAGATCTGACCTTGAAAATATACACCTGTTTTACATGTGCTGGGTAAAATATAGCTGGAATGATATTTTTTATCTATTTCTCTTTCTCTTATTAGTTACTTGTCCAAGTTACTTAGAAGAAAAATATGTTTATAAGCTTTCGCAAATGTTACCCCAAAAACCATACCTTTTGGGGCGGCACGTACCTATATCCCTAATATAGGGGAGTAACCCCCTCCCCCCCGCCCCCTAGGAAGTTACCCAACTGTTTATTGTAAGATTTTTTGTTAGTTTAAATTTATAGTGTGCTTTCCCTTTTCCTCCATTTATAATATTGTTTCTTCAACTGGTTGTTTACACTCGACTGGGTGAGCTGTAATTACACTAACTAATTGAGAACAGCCTATATTTTAAGTAGTTTTTGTTGTAGGTAAATTTTTGTCAAATAATTTTTTAATTTTTATTTCTGCTGACATTTAGGTGAAGGTATGTATCATATTGAGATTCTATATAGTTATATATAGTTTTACTCTGTAGAGTAGACTGTAGGAAGACTTGGGGAAATTGTAGTTCTGTAATATATTTTATTTACGCATGTCTGTATACAGTGTTTTATTGTATTGCAGTGAAATAATTCGGATTTCTTGGTTTGGCTTTGATGACCTTTTCTGTTGTATTTTTTGCTGCTGGTTTTTGAAGTAAGTATAGTTTTATTATTAAAATTATTAGATTAGATTAGATTACTGTTTCCTCAATGGGCTTAACAGTATCCTTCTCCTGAAGGTTAAATTTGTAATCTGTTTAAATGAATATAACGTTTTTTGGCATTTTAAAACCCGGAAGTACTGGAACCAGCGAATTGCAAAGTCCTGGGCCCGTGTTTCAAATTTCTGAGGCTGCGCTGTCACGTTCTCTTTGGCCGAGTGTACATTTCTGTACAGAACGTTTGATCGGCACTCGTCGAAAGTGGCAACATTTGAGTGTTGGATTGAAACATGGCCATTTAGTGAACATTACCGCTGCTTCCAACGTTCCTGGGACATCATTAAGTCCGGGATGGATTAAATGGGCGCTTTTTGCTCAAAGAATCGAGCATGAAGCACAATACGAAGCGAGTCGTTTGACAAGTTTCAGCCCAGCTTTGGAAACAGCGAAGAGTCTCCAGCGGGGCAAAAAGTACAACAATGTGAGTTTCGGCGTGAAAGCAACTGTAAATCAACGTTTCGGTTTTTCATTTTTGATCCGTTGGAGACTTAATTTTTTTTCTCTGTTAGGCAGGACCCTTGTGTTTCCCGCGCAAATCACATAAGATACCCATAATGCATAGCGGGAGGAGTGAAAGGCAGGAGCGGAAACGAGGGTGAAAAAACTCTTCGTAGGGTACAGAGCCAGGCTGTAAGTAGGCGTGTTTTGTGCAGTACATAGCACATAACGATTACCGGGCGTTTTGCGTAACGCTCTGTTGACGTAGCGAATGTACGTGCAAGTGATGAATTCCTCGTTCTGGAGTCCTTTGATCGCGGGCTCCGATGCTATTTTTTATTTCCTTGGGAGGGAAAGGGGGACCGTTCAGCTGGGGATCTGGGCTGACAAGGGTAATGTAAAAGTTCTCAGGGAAGACAGCACTCCAAGTCGTGGCTGTAGACAGCTTCGAGAGTCGATGCATGGCCACGTTCCTCGATTCCAGGCTTCCGTTAGCGACAATATACGGACCACCATATCGCAAAGGAAGAAACCCTGGAACACCCGCCTAGGTGCGGGTATGTTCGGTATCGCTTCTCGGCCTTTTGGCTAAGATCAAGTGTAGTATCTGTTCTTATCAGCTTAATATCTGATACGCTGCTCATTGAGCAGCTCATATATTAAACTGATTTTTGGAACTGGGCTGTGGAAAAGAGGCTTGCCTCGTCCCAGCCACGGGTTGCCTCGGTATAGCACTACCTCCGAGCGCGGCCCACTTCCCCTCGGGGAAGAAACCTTCATTCAACAAAAGAGAGAAAGAGAACCAAAAAGCTGTCATTATCTTCTAACGCCAGCTTGTGTTTTTGTTTTAGGTACACAGTCTACCCAAGCAACGCCACAGCAA
>OX393563.1:1666828-1676828 GCA_947652115.1 Blastomussa wellsi
CGTAGGGTACAGAGCCAGGCTGTAAGTAGGCGTGTTTTGTGCAGTACATAGCACATAACGATTACCGGGCGTTTTGCGTAACGCTCTGTTGACGTAGCGAATGTACGTGCAAGTGATGAATTCCTCGTTCTGGAGTCCTTTGATCGCGGGCTCCGATGCTATTTTTTATTTCCTTGGGAGGGAAAGGGGGACCGTTCAGCTGGGGATCTGGGCTGACAAGGGTAATGTAAAAGTTCTCAGGGAAGACAGCACTCCAAGTCGTGGCTGTAGACAGCTTCGAGAGTCGATGCATGGCCACGTTCCTCGATTCCAGGCTTCCGTTAGCGACAATATACGGACCACCATATCGCAAAGGAAGAAACCCTGGAACACCCGCCTAGGTGCGGGTATGTTCGGTATCGCTTCTCGGCCTTTTGGCTAAGATCGTTTGCGATTGTTCACCGTTGTTGGTGGATTGTGTTTTTTTGTATTCCTTGGAAAAACCGTGTGCTAAGTACCTGCCGGGAGGGAACGCCATCGGTGTTTTTCCCTCCCGGTCACCCATCCAGCTTTAGCCATGCCGGTTACTGTCGTTCCACGCTATGATTTTCTTTCTGATCATGGAAGAGATAACGAAGAGTTATCTGATGGTTCACACCACACTGTAAACCTTTATTCCGATGTGTCTAGTGATGAATTTGATGACTGCAACGACCAGTTCACTCAGGAGGTTAATCAACTTGAACGTGAGTACTTTGACTCCTTAGAGACGGAAAACCTGGAAAGTAATGGCAACTACGCGGACACGCATTTCAGATATGGTTCAGTGTTTATTGACAAAGTTATGTCCGATGTGGAAAGGAAACATTTTCATCGCTACAATGTGACGCCCGACCGCCCTTGCTCTGCGTATTTCAAAGCAGATTCGTACATCTCCGCCGCTGATATCTTCGAAATCTTGGCAAAAGAAGGCTTTCGAACGGAACACGTACGCTGTCTACAAAGGACGCCGTCCGGCGAAATTTTCATCACCTTTAAATCGCCAGACATTCGCCAGGCTTTTTTACAGAAAAGCTCCCTTGTGTACCGAAAGGATAGATCCCGTCGACAGTTTGTCCCGAACGATAAAGAAAGGCCGCTAATATTCCTAACCATCTATGACACCCCGTACGAACTCTCCGACTTGGCTATCATCCATCGCCTTCAACCATACTGCGAGGTATTGTGGTACAGGCGTGGTACTCATAAAGCACACGATGGCGTTTTCAACGGGCTAAGACACTATAGAGTTCGAGTTACAAACCCACTCCCCAGCTACATACGCTTCGGAAAGTTTTTGATTCGACTTTACCACGATGGCCAAGTGCCAACATGCCGAAAGTGTAATCGCGCCGGCCATAAGGCAGCCGCTTGTAAGAACACTGTTTGTTTTAACTGCGATGGCCTCGGCCATGAAGCTCCCGATTGCATCAAACCGATGTACTGCTGTATCTGCAAGAGCGGCCAGCATCTAGCTAGATCCTGCCCTCTGTCGTGGCATCGTGAGAAAGTCCTACTTGATGAAATCTCTGATACAGATGATGAAAGCGCCAGTGATGATAATTTGGATGAAAATGACGATGTCCCAATGGGTGAACAAGCTTCCGATCAAAACAACGCTAACAACAACGCTGCTAGCGAAACCGATCCAGAACACCCATCGGCTGAAACACCTCCTGAAATGCCCCCAAACGCTACGCGAGAACCTCCTGGAAAACACCAGCCACCAGTAGAGACTGCGGCAGACAACACTCCTGGACAACGTGAGATACCAGTAGAGACCGTGGCAGACAACACTCCTGTGAAAAAGGGAAAAAAAGGAAAGAAAAGTGAGACACCAGTGGAGACCGTGGGCGGCGTACCAATTCCACCACTGATCGACCCTGAATCTGTTTTTGCTGAGTCTATTGCAACCCCCGTGCCTCCTGAATCGCCGATCGCCACTGATGCTGAAGCCTCCCAACCCGATGCGGTTTTTTCCGATCACGAAATTACTGGAACCACCGAAAACACTTCTACTGGAACCCCAACACCGTCCCCGATCATTAACTCGGATGGCTTATTGAAAGAAAAACCCGCTAAATCATGGGCTGATGTCGCAGATAGTGTTCCTGTCCCCGAACCGGCGCCACCACCGAAGCCACAGAGAACCAACTCCTTATCCAAAATTAGGAGACGAAAACCTGCCCCAGTTGTGCCAAATCTACTAGCAGCTAGACGTAGGCCAACTCAACCGAAGATGCCTTCGTCGCGTACAACATCAACAATTACTAAAGATCCTGGCCCTGATGCCGACACCACTGATGCTTCCGGATCAATGGATGTCTCGACCACGAGGAAGCGTAAGAACTCTACTGAATTAGGCCCTCAGGTAGAAAAACTTTCAGCTCCTTGATTGCTATCACTCCTTTCACATTGATGGAATGTTTTTTCCCGTGTTTGTTTGCATTTTACCTCCCACCTCTTTTGTTTTTGATCTCGATGGATTCCTTTGATCACGGATTTTCACCCGCGTATAGGTTATATCACTCATATGTTATCAAAGAGCTGAAAGTTTATTCGTATTTATTATTATGTCTCAGCTTCTTGATCCGAAATAATCTCCGTCTATTCTCTTTAACTTCATGAAAATTATCAGTATTAATTTAAGAGGTTTTGACTCCCGCCGGGAAAATTTTATTTTTGATCTCGCTAAAAGTCAAGACATTGTTTTGATACAAGAAACCTTACTCTCCGATCCCGATCGCATCTCTCGCCTGTCCTCGCGATGGCCGGGCCCTAGTTTCTGGTCGCCGGCCCTCGGGAGGCAGGGAGGGGTCGCTATCTTAGTTAACGAAAATTTTTCTGGTAAAATTACCTTTTGGCGGAAAGATTCTGACGGCCGAATCCTTAGCCTCCTTATAGATCTTGATAAAATCAAACTCAATTTAGTAAATATTTACGCTCCGGCCAACCTCACTGATCGCAAAACTTTTTTTGAAAGTATTCATGAATTTTTTATTCCAGCTGATGGTGTCATTTTAGGCGGCGATTTCAATTGTTACGAAAATGATTTAGACAAATTCGGTGGCAATGTCAACATTGCAAAATATTTAAGCGATTTTCGATCAACTTTTGGTCTTGCCGACATCTGGCGGAAACTACACCCGAGAATTCGTGAAATGACCTGGTTCAATTCTAATTTTACGATCGGGAGCCGTCTAGATAAATTTTATATTTCTCGAAATCTTATTCAATATGCCAAAAGCTGTGAAATCACACCTTGTTGTCACTCTGATCATGACCTTGTTATGATAATCTTCGACTTTAGCAATTTAATTCCACGCGGACCCGGCCTTTGGAAATTCAACAATCTGCTTCTGAACGACGAACAATTCTGTGCTTTTCTTACGGATCGAATTAATGATTTGTCCACTTGTAAATCATCTTTCCAGTCTCCAAAATTGTGGTGGGACTTTTTCAAAGAATCCCTCAAGCAAGAGATCGTTTCTTTCGCTCGCGAGAAACGTAAATCTTTGAATCGTGAGCGAGTTATTTTGAACAATAGATTAATTGTTTTAAAACGCCGACTTGCAAACAATGATGAATCAGTCTCTCCAGAAATTGCCTTACTACAATCGGAGCTTGCGGCTCTTATTGATCGCGAGCTGGAAGGTGTTAAAATCCGCAGTCGTGCTCAATGGCTTGAAGAGGGCGAAAAACCCTCCCGTTATTTCTTTAAATTGGAAAAAGAACGTGCAGAGAAAAACTATTTGTCGTCAATTCTCGATCTCAATGACAATGAAGTTTTTACGCGTGAAGAAATCGAATCCGCGCACGTGTCTTTTTATTCAAACTTGTTTTCGCCCGAGTCCATTGATGACGAAAGTAAACAAACACTTTTGAATGAAATATCCAAATTCCTTTCTGAGTCCGATCGTAATGTTTGCGAAGGGACTCTCACCCTCGCCGAACTTACGACTTCAGTGAAATCGTTAAATAATAACAAGGCCCCAGGCCCTGACGGCTTGACCGTCGAGTTTTTTACTAAGTTCTGGGACCTCCTTGGCCCTCATATTTTGGAAGTTATTAATTTCTGCTTTTCGGAAGGCGAATTATGTGACTCTATGAAATCGAGTGCAACTAGACTTATTTATAAGAAACGCGGGGATATTAAGAACTTGAAGAATTGGCGCCCGATCTCCCTGCTAAATGTAGATTACAAAATCTGCTCGAAAGCAATTACACTACGACTATCGAAAGTTTTAGATTCGATTATTGATTGCGACCAAACTTGCTCTGTTCCCGGTCGCTCTATCTCTAGTAATATTATTACGCTTCGTGATACACTGGACTATATTGAAAGAACAAATGAAACCGGCATCCTGATCAGCTTAGATCAGGAAAAAGCTTTCGATCGTGTCGATCGCTCCTTTTTAATGGATCTCTTAAATCGTTTCGGCTTCGGCCCTGATTTTTGTAACTGGATTACGACTTTCTACCAAGATGCAAATATGCAAATCATTTTAAATGGATGGCTAACTCAAAAGATCCCATTGTTACGCGGCGTACGGCAGGGGGATTCCCTCTCCCCGCTTTTATACATCTTATGCGTTGAAGTACTCGCCTGTTCAATCCGTAACTCTCCCAATGTTAAAGGTTTCTTGCTACCTGGTGCAAAAGGAAGACAATTTAAAGTAAGACAATATGCCGATGACACGACCTCCTTTGTTAAAGATTACAACTCCTTGAAAAATTTATTCGATATTATTTCTGTCTACGAAAAAGGCTCTGGCGCGAAACTTAATCGCTCCAAAACTGAAGCCATGTGGTTGGGAGCATGGCGTGATAGACTAGATGAACCTCTTGGACTTACCTGGGTCCGAAAAATGAAAATCGTCGGCGTTGTCTTTGGTACTGTTCCTGTGGAGGAAGATAATTGGCAAATTAAAATAAACAAGCTAGAAAAGTCCCTAAATTTATGGAAATCTCGCTCTTTATCATTAATCGGTAAGAGCTTAATCATAAACGTATTAGCGCTAAGCAAATTACTATATCTCGCCAAGGTAATTACCCCACCTAGTTGGGTAATTACCCGTATTAATCAACTCGTTTGGCCTTTTTTGTGGCACTCGAAAATGGAAACCGTCAGTAGAAATACGTGTTATCTCCCTGATCGCTCCGGTGGATTGAATATATCTAACTTTGAGTTAAAGTGTGCCGCCTTACGGGCGTCTTCCTTAGTATCTACTTTGAATTCACCGAGCGACTCGAGCTTTTTTCTTTGTAAATATTTTGTCGGCGGTCATGTTGCATCCCTCAGATCCGAATGGAAATTCCTCAGGGATAATTCGGGGCCCAGCGCCTCAACCCCGACAAAATTCTATAACACGTGTCTCTCTGACTTAAGTAAGCTAGATAAGTTAATTAATGATAATACTGTTTTGTCTACAAAGAATATATATTTACACCTTCTTAAGGTGAAATCGTCACCCCCCATCCTACCGTATTCGTGGTCCGTGTTCCTTGGCAACGGTTTTGTCATTAAAGACCACTGGGCCAAGGTTCGAGATCTGTTTACAGAAAATTACAAAAATGATTTGCTATGGCTGATTACTCTGCGCGGTATCAAGGTTCGGGATTCCCTTAAAAAATGGGGATATATTGCTACCGATCGCTGCGCTACATGTAATAATAAAGAAACTATTGATCACACCTTCTTGAATTGCCAAAGAGTGAAAGAAGTGTGGAGGCATTTCACCCCCACACTCTCTGATCTACTTGGCTTTTCATTTGTTGTCAATTTACTGTCTGTCTTCTTTTTCCAATGGCCCTCCCCCCATAGGGCTAAATCCCAGGCTGCAGTTTTTGTCATTAAATCCGTCCTTTACGGAATCTGGAAATTTAGAAATAAGTCCACCTTTCACAACGGTACAGAAAAACCTACTGCCATAATTAAATATGTTAAACACGACATAAAAAACAGGATTAACTTAGATCGTCTTCGTCTTCCTACAACTAAGTTTGTTTCCACCTGGGTTCAATCCTCATTAGTCTCGATAAGAGATGATGATGCCTTGATTTTTAATTTTAGTTGATTTAGTAGTTCGTTCCCAATTACATAAATAATACCGTGCGCTGTTAGCACCACTTATACTTTGCAATCATGGACTTTATTGTTGTGGACTTTGTCTTGGCTTTAAGCCTCAAGGATTACCTATAAGGAATATGTTTTGTAATTTATACTTAAGGAGCCTACTCCGGTTATTTATTTTAAATGTGTTACTTTTTGCCAATCAATTATTGGACTGACTCAGAACCCAGGTTTAACCGGATTTGTAATTAAGTAATTAGTTTACGGCTTTGTCTTTGATTTATAAAAACCAGTTGTGATTTAGCGACATTTAAATTTAATCATAATATAATTGTAATAGTGATCGTAATAGTGATTGTATTAGTAATTAGTTTAAGGACTGGAGTCCGCCTTGATTTAGTTATAAGTGTATCAATTGTTGTAAATATTTTGATTTTGTAAATAAAACCATTTTACAAAAAAATCTGTTCTTATCAGCTTAATATCTGATACGCTGCTCATTGAGCAGCTCATATATTAAACTGATTTTTGGAACTGGGCTGTGGAAAAGAGGCTTGCCTCGTCCCAGCCACGGGTTGCCTCGGTATAGCACTACCTCCGAGCGCGGCCCACTTCCCCTCGGGGAAGAAACCTTCATTCAACAAAAGAGAGAAAGAGAACCAAAAAGCTGTCATTATCTTCTAACGCCAGCTTGTGTTTTTGTTTTAGGTACACAGTCTACCCAAGCAACGCCACAGCAAGGTGAAACAGAGCCCGCAAAGCACACTACCACAAGGATATAGAGGTAAGGCAGTTTTTTGCGATGGTCCCCGCGCCGGCAATTTTCATACTTACCTGACGCGGGACAAGAGTATGGCCGGAGGCCCTGCCATTTTTGGGGTCGATGGTCCTTGTCTTTAGCGTGGCTCTTGTTGTTTTGGCGTTTGAGTTTTGGTTTAGACTTTCGTTTCCGCCATTTTGAGCCTTCGGAGCTTCTTGTTGTTTGAGTCGCCCCGCCAGTTAGTGTTCCTGGTCACCCAACCGTTTTGGGTCACCCAGCCATTTTGTGACCCGTTTGGTCGGGTCTATTTTTGCGATGGATGAGAAAGTGGAGCGTCACAATACGCTAGTGCTCGCTGTTCCCGAACGGTTACGGGTTGGATCTAAAGAGGATTTCGTGGCAAAGCTTGTGTCCGCTGTTGCTCCTCGCCGTCTTGCTGCCGTACAATTTGTGCCTGGCTTTTTTGTTCGTGCTACGTTTTGGGATTTTGATTCCCGCCAAGCTGTGCTAAGTGATGGTCTTCGCATCGATCATGTGCCAGTGCCACTTACCGAGGCTGAGCCATCCATTCGTTATGTCCATTTGCACCAGTGTCCTGTGGAAGTTCCTGAGTCTATCATTTATGATGTCTTTTCTGACTTTGGTGCTGTCCTTGAGGTTCGTTCCGTGTGCTATGTTGGTTCTGAAATCCTCACTGGTTCTCGTGTGATTAAGATGTCCGTGCAGCGTACGATTCCGTCCAAGCTACGTATTCTTCGCTTTCCGTGTCGTGTGTGGTATCGTGATCAGCCTGTGGTTTGTCATGTTTGTGATGTTCTCGGACACCGTGCTGCTAACTGCCCGTTGCGTGGCCTCTGTCGTAAATGTCGTCAGCCTGGTCATTTTGCCCGTGATTGTGCCGCTCCTTCTGCTGATTCTGTCCCTGATGCCTCCGTTCCTGTGGGTTCTGCTCCCGATGTTCCTGACGCTGGTCCTGTTTCTGATCCAGCTCTTAATGTCGCGGATGCCAATCCTGCCTTTGATGTTCCTGTTCCTGACGCAGCCCCTGTTCCTGCTATGGATTGTTCTGTCAGTGATGTTCCTACCTCTGGTCGTAAGCGTGCTTTTTCTGACCCCGTTATCCTCCCTGCCAAGTCTGTCGCTGTCGATGATTCTTCTTCTGATGATGGTCAGCTTGGTGTCCCTTCGTCCCAGGATGGGAGTCAGTCTATCCTCGCTGGTCTTCCTGTTGATCCTGACCCTGCTGTTTCTCCTGTCCCTCCGGCCCAGAATGTTGATCCTGACCCTGCTGTTTCTCCTGTTGATCCCGACCCTGTTGTTCCTCCTGTTCACTCTTCCTTTGCAGTTTTTGTTGATGATGGGGTTTTCGACCTTGGTCCCCTTACCAAACGTTGTGTTATGGAAGACAGCGCTACCCCGGAGATGTATCGTGAGTCGTACTACCTTGATAAAAAATTTCGTAAACGCATTCCTGTTTTTTCTGTGTTCCCCTCTGGTCGTTCGCCTTTGCCTGTTGATGAGTTTCTTGATCCTGCTGTTTCCCCTGCTAGTTTTGTTTTTTTCCCTCGTGCCGCCGTCTCTGCTTGTCCCATGGATGTTACCCCCTTTGTTGGTTCCTCTAAGCCTCGTTGGATTGAGCGCATCCGTGGGTTCAAAGAGTGTCATGGTGCCCGCTATACTTCGAACGCCCATGTGTCTTCTGAAGATTGGATGGACTCGAGTCTTTCACTCACTGTTGTTTTCGATTTTGGCTACCCGACATACCGTGTCCTTACGGACCAGCGTTCTTTCGAGGAAGATCGCCTTATCACGGGTTCATGTGTGGATAGGCCAGACGCCATAGCTTTCGGTGCCCCTGTGGCTGTTGATTTGCCTAGTCTTTCTTCCGACGTTGCTCCTCAGAGTTTCCCTTGCCGTTGATTCCGTACTTTTGTCATTGTTTTTGTCGGTTTTGTGGCAGTTGTTCTGCTTTTGTTTTTTGGGCTTGGGTGGGTAATGTTTTTTGTGGCAGTTGTCCTGCCTTTGTTTTTTGGGCTTGGGTGGGTAATGTTTTTGTGGCAGTTGTTCTGCCTTTGTTTTTTGGGCTTGGGTGGGTAATGTTTTAGGAGGTGAGGTTCGATTCCTCAGATTAGTTGTCGTCTGGTGGCCCTCAGTTTAGGTGGACCCACCCTTCGGGGTGGGATTAGCTTGTAGGTCGGTGGGCATTGCACTCCCACTTCATTGTGGGGCCCAGCCGTCCACCTCAAACATAAAAAAACTTACCTGACGCGGGAGGTACTGTGATCAAGGAGGCAGTCCTCTCAAGGCGAGGCCCTTTCATTGCACTTCGACTGGGTTGACCCTTGCGATTACCCCAAATGTGGGTAACTCGAGCGTATAATTTCTGGTAGTGGGGGCCTGCGTTCGCGCTCGCCCCCGAAAAAGTGTGCACAGTTCAGTTAATGATTGACTTATTTCGTTTTGTTGTCTTGCAGTTGAATCGGCCGGCGCGTGGACTGTGCAGCAGTTTTAGCCGGTGTACGACTTGACTTGAGTGTTCTCGAGCAAGCGAGCTAGCGGACTAAGCCGCGAATATTTACGTGTTTATACGATAAAAGGTGAGTATTGTGGAGGTTTTTTTGCCCCGTGTTTTTGGTACGTTGCGAGTGTAACGCTTGCTTTCAATTTCAGACCGCCAAAGCTGCACGCGGTTGTTGTCTCCAGCATAGGAAAGAGAGCAAGCAGATGAGCAAAGACAACGTCACAGGAGGATTATCGGTCAAACCGTGAGTTGAGCTGTACGTTATTTTAGTTATTGCAAAGCGGAATTGGCACAGTTTGTTTGACTCAACGTAACGTCTGTCGGTTATTGCGTGCGTGGCGTGATGTTTTTGATCTGTCGGTTAATTCGATTCCGTTGAAATTTAAATACGGATGCTTTGCGTTATTCGATCAACGTGAATTATTTAAACGTATTGGCGTCGTTTAGAGGGGTTTTGACAGCTCGTAAAGCCAGAATCGTTCTGTTTTCAAGTTATTTGATGTCACAGAAGTTATTTCGATGTCATAAATAGTTGGCGCGCGCGATAACGTTGAACGCGCGAGCGATTCCTCGATCGGTTCGATCGATGAAAACTTTTGAGGGCTACGTTATGCTATTTTGCTTGTTT
>OX393563.1:1686828-1689328 GCA_947652115.1 Blastomussa wellsi
CCATGAAGCTCCCGATTGCATCAAACCGATGTACTGCTGTACCTGCAAGAGCGGCCAGCATCTAGCTAGATCCTGCCCTCTGTCGTGGCATCGTGAGAAAGTCCTACTTGATGAAATCTCTGATACAGATGATGAAAGCGCCAGTGATGATAATTTGGATGAAAATGACGATGTCCCAATGGGTGAACAAGCTTCCGATCAAAACAACGCTAACAACAACGCTGCTAGCGAAACCGATCCAGAACACCCATCGGCTGAAACACCTCCTGAAATGCCCCCAAACGCTACGCGAGAACCTCCTGGAAAACACCAGCCACCAGTAGAGACTGCGGCAGACAACACTCCTGGACAACGTGAGATACCAGTAGAGACCGTGGCAGACAACACTCCTGTGAAAAAGGGAAAAAAAGGAAAGAAAAGTGAGACACCAGTGGAGACCGGGCGGCGTACCAATTCCACCACTGATCGACCCTGAATCTGTTTTTGCTGAGTCTATTGCAACCCCCGTGCCTCCTGAATCGCCGATCGCCACTGATGCTGAAGCCTCCCAACCCGATGCGGTTTTTTCCGATCACGAAATTACTGGAACCACCGAAAACACTTCTACTGGAACCCCAACACCGTCCCCGATCATTAACCCGGATGGCTTATTGAAAGAAAAACCCGCTAAATCATGGGCTGATGTCGCAGATAGTGTTCCTGTCCCCGAACCGGCGCCACCACCGAAGCCACAGAGAACCAACTCCTTATCCAAAATTAGGAGACGAAAACCTGCCCCAGTTGTGCCAAATCTACTAGCAGCTAGACGTAGGCCAACTCAACCGAAGATGCCTTCGTCGCGTACAACATCAACAATTACTAAAGATCCTGACCCTGATGCCGACACCACTGATGCTTCCGGATCAATGGATGTCTCGACCACGAGGAAGCGTAAGAACTCTACTGAATTAGGCCCTCACGTAGAAAAACTTTCAGCTCCTTGATTGCTATCACTCCTTTCACATTGATGGAATGTTTTTTCCCGTGTTTGTTTGCATTTTACCTCCCACCTCTTTTGTTTTTGATCTCGATGGATTCCTTTGATCACGGATTTTCACCCGCGTATAGGTTATATCACTCATATGTTATCAAAGAGCTGAAAGTTTATTCGTATTTATTATTATGTCTCAGCTTCTTGATCCGAAATAATCTCCGTCTATTCTCTTTAACTTCATGAAAATTATCAGTATTAATTTAAGAGGTTTTGACTCCCGCCGGGAAAATTTTATTTTTGATCTCGCTAAAAGTCAAGACATTGTTTTGATACAAGAAACCTTACTCTCCGATCCCGATCGCATCTCTCGCCTGTCCTCGCGATGGCCGGGCCCTAGTTTCTGGTCGCCGGCCCTCGGGAGGCAGGGAGGGGTCGCTATCTTAGTTAACGAAAATTTTTCTGGTAAAATTACCTTTTGGCGGAAAGATTCTGACGGCCGAATCCTTAGCCTCCTTATAGATCTTGATAAAATCAAACTCAATTTAGTAAATATTTACGCTCCGGCCAACCTCACTGATCGCAAAACTTTTTTTGAAAGTATTCATGAATTTTTTATTCCAGCTGATGGTGTCATTTTAGGCGGCGATTTCAATTGTTACGAAAATGATTTAGACAAATTCGGTGGCAATGTCAACATTGCAAAATATTTAAGCGATTTTCGATCAACTTTTGGTCTTGCCGACATCTGGCGGAAACTACACCCGAGAATTCGTGAAATGACCTGGTTCAATTCTAATTTTACGATCGGGAGCCGTCTAGATAAATTTTATATTTCTCGAAATCTTATTCAATATGCCAAAAGCTGTGAAATCACACCTTGTTGTCACTCTGATCATGACCTTGTTATGATAATCTTCGACTTTAGCAATTTAATTCCACGCGGACCCGGCCTTTGGAAATTCAACAATCTGCTTCTGAACGACGAACAATTCTGTGCTTTTCTTACGGATCGAATTAATGATTTGTCCACTTGTAAATCATCTTTCCAGTCTCCAAAATTGTGGTGGGACTTTTTCAAAGAATCCCTCAAGCAAGAGATCGTTTCTTTCGCTCGCGAGAAACGTAAATCTTTGAATCGTGAGCGAGTTATTTTGAACAATAGATTAATTGTTTTAAAACGCCGACTTGCAAACAATGATGAATCAGTCTCTCCAGAAATTGCCTTACTACAATCGGAGCTTGCGGCTCTTATTGATCGCGAGCTGGAAGGTGTTAAAATCCGCAGTCGTGCTCAATGGCTTGAAGAGGGCGAAAAACCCTCCCGTTATTTCTTTAAATTGGAAAAAGAACGTGCAGAGAAAAACTTTTTGTCGTCAATTCTCGATCTCAATGACAATGAAGTTTTTACGCGTGAAGAAATCGAATCCGCGCACGTGTCTTTTTATTCAAACTTGTTTTCGCCCGAGTCCATTGATGACGAAAGTAAACAAACACTTTTGAATGAAATATCCAAATTCCTTTCTGAGT
>OX393563.1:1701828-1706828 GCA_947652115.1 Blastomussa wellsi
GTACATAGCACATAACGATTACCGGGCGTTTTGCGTAACGCTCTGTTGACGTAGCGAATGTACGTGCAAGTGATGAATTCCTCGTTCTGGAGTCCTTTGATCGCGGGCTCCGATGCTATTTTTTATTTCCTTGGGAGGGAAAGGGGGACCGTTCAGCTGGGGATCTGGGCTGACAAGGGTAATGTAAAAGTTCTCAGGGAAGACAGCACTCCAAGTCGTGGCTGTAGACAGCTTCGAGAGTCGATGCATGGCCACGTTCCTCGATTCCAGGCTTCCGTTAGCGACAATATACGGACCACCATATCGCAAAGGAAGAAACCCTGGAACACCCGCCTAGGTGCGGGTATGTTCGGTATCGCTTCTCGGCCTTTTGGCTAAGATCAAGTGTAGTATCTGTTCTTATCAGCTTAATATCTGATACGCTGCTCATTGAGCAGCTCATATATTAAACTGATTTTTGGAACTGGGCTGTGGAAAAGAGGCTTGCCTCGTCCCAGCCACGGGTTGCCTCGGTATAGCACTACCTCCGAGCGCGGCCCACTTCCCCTCGGGGAAGAAACCTTCATTCAACAAAAGAGAGAAAGAGAACCAAAAAGCTGTCATTATCTTCTAACGCCAGCTTGTGTTTTTGTTTTAGGTACACAGTCTACCCAAGCAACGCCACAGCAAGGTGAAACAGAGCCCGCAAAGCACACTACCACAAGGATATAGAGGTAAGGCAGTTTTTTGCGATGGTCCCCGCGCCGGCAATTTTCATACTTACCTGACGCGGGATTGTTTGGCCGGAGGCCCTGCCATTTTGGTGCTGGTTTCTTGGTCTCTCCTTGGCTTGGTAAGTCTCGCTAGCTTTTGGCTGGTTTTTTTTCTGCTTTTTGGGAGCCATTTTGAACCTTCGATCCTTCTTCTCATCTCCCCTCCGGTTTGTGCCCCTGGTCACCCAACCGGTTTGTGACCGGTGGGTCGCCCCGCCGCTTTTGGCCCTTGGGTCTCTTTTTTTCTCTTTTTTCTTGTTTTCTGCTTTTGTTCGTTCTTTGTTTTATTTTCTTTCAGTATGGCGGCGTCTTTCATGCGTCGCTCTGTCGACATCTCGGTTGAGAATTTTGCCGCGGGTACCCCCGCGTGTGATGTTGCTGAAGCTGTCAATGGGTTTTTTTCGGGTCAGGGTGTGAAGATTGTCTCGATACAACAGTGTCCCAAGAAGATTGCCCGGGTCACCTTTGAAAATGCGTCTGGTCGAGATCTGGTATCTGGGAGGGAGTCAGTTACTATTAATGGGGTGCTTTGTAGTCTTCCCCCACCGCCGCCGCCCCCCCCAAATTGGCGTAACGTGTTAGTTTTCGGGTATCCTTTCGATGCCCCCGAAAAGCCGCTTTTCGAGGCTTTCTGCCTGTACGGATCGGTTGAAAGTGTCAAGTTCCAGCACTGGACGAATCTCCCTGATGTCTCCACGGGCACCCGTATTGTTCGGCTTAAACATACTTGCGGCTTCCCCATCCCTCGGTCCATTCGGGTGGGTGGCATTCTCGTTAAAGCGTGGTATCGTGGTCAGCCGCTCAAGTGCGACATCTGTTTTGGGCCGCATAAGGCGGCGGTGTGCCCCTCGCGTGGCAAGTGTCTCCTTTGCCAGGAGCCTGGCCACATCCTTCGTCTTTGTCCTAGCAGATGCGTTCGCTGCAAGAATGGGCCCCACCATCTGGTCAATAAGTGTCGCGGGTGGGAGAATCTCTCTGATTTGGCCGATCCTGCGGATCCTTCTGCGGATCCTCCTGCGGATCCTCCTGCGGATCCCCCTGCGGATCCTCCTGCGGACCCTCCGGCGTCTGCCCCGCCTCCCCCGGATCCTGCTGCCTCCGATAGTCTTGCTCCTGCCGACCCCAGCGCGGACCCTGGACCCGATGTCAGGGACAACCAACTGGATGAGCTTGTATCTCAGGATGATCCCCCTGTATCTCAGGATGATCCCCCTGTTGTTGATATGCCTGTTGATGCCCCTGTTACTGAAGTACCGAGTTCTGTCCCTGTGGATGAGCCTTCATCTCAGGCGAGTCAAAGCCAGTCTGTCCTTGATGGTCTTTCATATAATTTTTTGAAACCGGTTGTTCCTGAAAGACC
Organism: Blastomussa wellsi; assembly: GCA_947652115.1. Lineage (NCBI taxonomy): Eukaryota > Metazoa > Cnidaria > Anthozoa > Scleractinia > Plerogyridae > Blastomussa > Blastomussa wellsi. Next base: position 1,703,941 of record OX393563.1, read on the forward strand.
GTCTGACTCTCAGAAGCGTCCTGTTGCTGACCTATCGTCTTCGGATGAAAACCCCATCGAACAGCGTCGTTCGCGTACTGGAAAGAAGCCTTCTCGCCAACAGGGCCACATGCCTGTTGGTGTCAGCGCGGCGGCTTCGGTTGCATCTACTCGTTGCCGGAGTCGGAGTCGCAGCTCAGGGCCTTCCTCTTCCCAGCCATGATGTTCGGTTTTTTCCTTCATTTCCCTTTCGTCTTGCTCTGGTTTTTTGGTTGGTTAAGCAAAAGTAATGGTAATGGTCTAAGTCTAAGTGGAATTAGTCTAAATAAAAATGTAACTGGTAATGTAACTGGTAATGTAATTAGTAATGTGGGTAATGGTCTGTGTAAAAATGGTAGTAATGTAACTGGTAGTGTATTTGGTAGTGTGGGTAACGGTTTAAGTAAAAATGGTAGTAGCGTATGGGGTAATGTAATTGGTAATGTGGGTAATGGTCTAAGTAAAAATGGTTGTATCGTAACTGGAATGTGGGTAATTGTAAAAATGGAATTAGTGGGTAATGGTTTAAGTAAAAGTGGCACTGTAACCGGTAATGGTAGTCTAAGTAAAAGTGGAAGTAATGTAATTGGTATTGTGGTTAACTGTAAAAATGGTAAAAATGGCAGTAACGTAATAAGTAATAGTAATGTAATTGTTAGTACTTCTCATTTGGTTGGTTGTGTTCTTGGCCAAATTTCACTCTTGTAATGTTTGGGCACTTCCAAATTCTCTTGATGGCTCTGTCCATTGTTACTCTTAACTGTAACGGTCTCAGAGACCAGCCCAAAAGGCTTGGTCTCCTGCAGTGGCTGAGATCCTTTTCGCCTGCTGTGGATGTAGTGTGCCTGCAGGAGACTCATATTGTCTCTGAGGCCGAGTGTCGTCTGTGGTTTTCTTCTTCTGGGTATTCTTTTGTCTTGTCGCCTGGTTCGTCTCGCTCTTGTGGCTGTCTAGTTCTCTTTCGTCCTTCTCTCTCTTTGGTAAATTCGTGGTATGATGTTGATGGCCGTTTTGTCCAATGTGAATTCCGTCTTCGAGACAAACTTTTTCGTGTATGTTCTGTTTACTGTCCAAATAGGAATCCCGACAGGGATGACTTTTTGGGCAACCTCTCTTCTAGGGTTGATCCGTCTATCCCTACTATTCTGTCCGGGGACTTCAATACGGTCTTTGACCGTTCCTTGGACCGCATGGGCTCGGATCCTCTCGATTCTTCTCGTGAGAGTTCCGCCCGGCTTACGGGCCTCTTTGACTCTTGCTGCGTCACAGACATCTGGCGATATCTTCATCCTTCTTCATCTGCTTATACCTGGACTAGGTGGGACGGCAGTCTTTCCTCTCGTATTGATCTCTTTGGTGTTCCGTATGTTTGGGTTCAGTCTGTCTCGTCCTGCAATATTGTTCCTTGTCCTTTCTCTGATCATTGTGGTGTCTTGCTGTCTCTATCTATCCCTGATGCCGTCCCTCCTGGTCCAGGTCTCTGGAAGTTAAACACTTCCATTCTGAGTGAGCCAGATTACTTCGACCTTGTGACTGAAGCCTGGATGCTGTGGCGCAGATCCATCCCACGCTTCCCTTCTCTCGCCAAATGGTGGGAGGAGGGAAAGAGTCGTATAAAGGGGCTCTCCATCTCCTACTGTTGCTCTCGATCGCAGTCTCGTGCTCGCAACCGTGACCTTCTTGTCCGGTTAGTCGAGCACTTGAAAACCAAAGTAGATGCCGGGTCGGTCTCTTGCCTGGGGCCCTATAAGTCCTCCCTCGAGGAACTGGCGAATTTTGACCTGGAAGCTGCACGAGGGGCTCAGGTCCGGTCAAGAATCCGTTGGGTGGAGGAGGGTGAAACCTCCTCTGCCTATTTCTTCCGTCTGGAGAAAAAACGCGGGGCAGACCGATGGATTTCCGCTGTTAAAACTGCAGACGGATCCATCGTGTCTTCCTCTGCTGACTTGTGTTCTACCTTTGCTGATTTCTATACCTCTCTTTACACTGCTACTCCTACTGATTCCGCCGCTCGGACTTCTTTGCTCCAAAATCTTTCCTCTTCTCTACCTCATGATATGGCCTCCCTTTGCGAGGGTCACCTTACAGCTGAAGAATGTCTAACTGCTCTCCAGGGTATGGCCCGTCGTAAGGCCCCCGGCCTCGACGGCCTGCCCATGGAGTTCTACCTCAAGTTCTGGCCCGTTCTTGGGGCTGACCTTGTGTCAGTCCTCAACTCGTGCTATGACAAAGGCATCCTGTCTTTGTCACAACGTCGAGGCATCATTTCTCTGTCCTTTAAAAAGGGCGACCGTCTTGACCCTCGTAATTGGAGGCCAATCTCTTTGTTAAACGTGGACTACAAGTTAGCCGCTCGGGCCATCGCCGGTAGGCTTTTAAAAGTCATTCATCTTGTGGTTAGCGAAGACCAGACGTGCGGGGTCCCCGGTCGTTATATTGGGGAAAATGTTGCTCTTCTGCGTGATGTTGTTGGTTATTCGTCGTCTCTGGATGTTCCTGTGGCTATTTTGTCTCTCGACCAGGAGAAAGCCTTTGACAGGGTGGATTGGTCTTTCATGAGGGCCACTCTCTCTGCCATGGGCTTTGGCCCGTCCTTTATCTCCTGGGTCGATCTCTTTTATAATCGTGTACAAAGTGCTGTTAATGTCAATGGTTATTTGTCTTCTTTCTTTGGTTTGTCGCGTGGTGTTCGTCAGGGCTGTCCTTTGTCTCCGTTGCTATATGTGTTGGTGTCTGAGGTGCTGGCTGCAAATATTCGTGCCAACCCCCGCATTTCTGGTCTTCGCCTCCCAGGGGCTGATCCGTTGTCGCCGATCTCGCAGTATGCGGACGACACGTCACTCATCTTGGGCGATGACGATTCCATCAGG
>OX393563.1:1711828-1729328 GCA_947652115.1 Blastomussa wellsi
TCATCTCAGGCGAGTCAAAGCCAGTCTGTCCTTGATGGTCTTTCATATAATTTTTTGAAACCGGTTGTTCCTGAAAGACCGTCTGACTCTCAGAAGCGTCCTGTTGCTGACCTATCGTCTTCGGATGAAAACCCCATCGAACAGCGTCGTTCGCGTACTGGAAAGAAGCCTTCTCGCCAACAGGGCCACATGCCTGTTGGTGTCAGCGCGGCGGCTTCGGTTGCATCTACTCGTTGCCGGAGTCGGAGTCGCAGCTCAGGGCCTTCCTCTTCCCAGCCATGATGTTCGGTTTTTTCCTTCATTTCCCTTTCGTCTTGCTCTGGTTTTTTGGTTGGTTAAGCAAAAGTAATGGTAATGGTCTAAGTCTAAGTGGAATTAGTCTAAATAAAAATGTAACTGGTAATGTAACTGGTAATGTAATTAGTAATGTGGGTAATGGTCTGTGTAAAAATGGTAGTAATGTAACTGGTAGTGTATTTGGTAGTGTGGGTAACGGTTTAAGTAAAAATGGTAGTAGCGTATGGGGTAATGTAATTGGTAATGTGGGTAATGGTCTAAGTAAAAATGGTTGTATCGTAACTGGAATGTGGGTAATTGTAAAAATGGAATTAGTGGGTAATGGTTTAAGTAAAAGTGGCACTGTAACCGGTAATGGTAGTCTAAGTAAAAGTGGAAGTAATGTAATTGGTATTGTGGTTAACTGTAAAAATGGTAAAAATGGCAGTAACGTAATAAGTAATAGTAATGTAATTGTTAGTACTTCTCATTTGGTTGGTTGTGTTCTTGGCCAAATTTCACTCTTGTAATGTTTGGGCACTTCCAAATTCTCTTGATGGCTCTGTCCATTGTTACTCTTAACTGTAACGGTCTCAGAGACCAGCCCAAAAGGCTTGGTCTCCTGCAGTGGCTGAGATCCTTTTCGCCTGCTGTGGATGTAGTGTGCCTGCAGGAGACTCATATTGTCTCTGAGGCCGAGTGTCGTCTGTGGTTTTCTTCTTCTGGGTATTCTTTTGTCTTGTCGCCTGGTTCGTCTCGCTCTTGTGGCTGTCTAGTTCTCTTTCGTCCTTCTCTCTCTTTGGTAAATTCGTGGTATGATGTTGATGGCCGTTTTGTCCAATGTGAATTCCGTCTTCGAGACAAACTTTTTCGTGTATGTTCTGTTTACTGTCCAAATAGGAATCCCGACAGGGATGACTTTTTGGGCAACCTCTCTTCTAGGGTTGATCCGTCTATCCCTACTATTCTGTCCGGGGACTTCAATACGGTCTTTGACCGTTCCTTGGACCGCATGGGCTCGGATCCTCTCGATTCTTCTCGTGAGAGTTCCGCCCGGCTTACGGGCCTCTTTGACTCTTGCTGCGTCACAGACATCTGGCGATATCTTCATCCTTCTTCATCTGCTTATACCTGGACTAGGTGGGACGGCAGTCTTTCCTCTCGTATTGATCTCTTTGGTGTTCCGTATGTTTGGGTTCAGTCTGTCTCGTCCTGCAATATTGTTCCTTGTCCTTTCTCTGATCATTGTGGTGTCTTGCTGTCTCTATCTATCCCTGATGCCGTCCCTCCTGGTCCAGGTCTCTGGAAGTTAAACACTTCCATTCTGAGTGAGCCAGATTACTTCGACCTTGTGACTGAAGCCTGGATGCTGTGGCGCAGATCCATCCCACGCTTCCCTTCTCTCGCCAAATGGTGGGAGGAGGGAAAGAGTCGTATAAAGGGGCTCTCCATCTCCTACTGTTGCTCTCGATCGCAGTCTCGTGCTCGCAACCGTGACCTTCTTGTCCGGTTAGTCGAGCACTTGAAAACCAAAGTAGATGCCGGGTCGGTCTCTTGCCTGGGGCCCTATAAGTCCTCCCTCGAGGAACTGGCGAATTTTGACCTGGAAGCTGCACGAGGGGCTCAGGTCCGGTCAAGAATCCGTTGGGTGGAGGAGGGTGAAACCTCCTCTGCCTATTTCTTCCGTCTGGAGAAAAAACGCGGGGCAGACCGATGGATTTCCGCTGTTAAAACTGCAGACGGATCCATCGTGTCTTCCTCTGCTGACTTGTGTTCTACCTTTGCTGATTTCTATACCTCTCTTTACACTGCTACTCCTACTGATTCCGCCGCTCGGACTTCTTTGCTCCAAAATCTTTCCTCTTCTCTACCTCATGATATGGCCTCCCTTTGCGAGGGTCACCTTACAGCTGAAGAATGTCTAACTGCTCTCCAGGGTATGGCCCGTCGTAAGGCCCCCGGCCTCGACGGCCTGCCCATGGAGTTCTACCTCAAGTTCTGGCCCGTTCTTGGGGCTGACCTTGTGTCAGTCCTCAACTCGTGCTATGACAAAGGCATCCTGTCTTTGTCACAACGTCGAGGCATCATTTCTCTGTCCTTTAAAAAGGGCGACCGTCTTGACCCTCGTAATTGGAGGCCAATCTCTTTGTTAAACGTGGACTACAAGTTAGCCGCTCGGGCCATCGCCGGTAGGCTTTTAAAAGTCATTCATCTTGTGGTTAGCGAAGACCAGACGTGCGGGGTCCCCGGTCGTTATATTGGGGAAAATGTTGCTCTTCTGCGTGATGTTGTTGGTTATTCGTCGTCTCTGGATGTTCCTGTGGCTATTTTGTCTCTCGACCAGGAGAAAGCCTTTGACAGGGTGGATTGGTCTTTCATGAGGGCCACTCTCTCTGCCATGGGCTTTGGCCCGTCCTTTATCTCCTGGGTCGATCTCTTTTATAATCGTGTACAAAGTGCTGTTAATGTCAATGGTTATTTGTCTTCTTTCTTTGGTTTGTCGCGTGGTGTTCGTCAGGGCTGTCCTTTGTCTCCGTTGCTATATGTGTTGGTGTCTGAGGTGCTGGCTGCAAATATTCGTGCCAACCCCCGCATTTCTGGTCTTCGCCTCCCAGGGGCTGATCCGTTGTCGCCGATCTCGCAGTATGCGGACGACACGTCACTCATCTTGGGCGATGACGATTCCATCAGGGCTTCTTTCGAGGTTTTTGATGTGTACGAAAAGGCGTCAGGTTCCAAGCTCAACCGTACAAAATCAAAGGGTCTGTGGCTTGGTTCCTGGCGTGGTCGGACTAATCCTCCAGTGGACCTCGATTGGAGTCCTACGAAATTAAAAGTCTTGGGCGTTTTTATTGGGGAAGGGAATTTAGATGAGGATAATTGGCGTCCAAGACTTACCGCGGTCGACCATGTTCTCTCTTCCTGGCGCTCCCGTTCTTTGTCTTTTCGTGGCAAGGCTCTTGTAATTAACGCTTTAGCTCTCTCCCGGGTCTGGTACGTGGCCTCCCTAGTCCACATGCCGACCTGGGTGATGAGCGAGCTTAACACTCTCATCTTTAAGTTCTTTTGGAGTGGGAAACGTGATCTAGTCTCTCGTTCTGTTGTAGTTCAATCTTCGTTGCATGGTGGTTTCTCGGTCGTCTCTGTTAAGTTCAAGGTATGGTCTCTCCTTGCCCAGTGGGTGAAGCGCTTTGCGTCTTCTCCCGCTGGCTGGGTGGGTCTTATGTCTTTTTGGTTTCGTTCTTGTTTTGGTGTGTCTCCTGTCGATGTCTTCTCTCGTCCATTTTCCTATAGTCCTCGAGTCTTGCCACCTTTCTATAAGTCCTTGCTTCACGCCTGGCGTGGACTGGATGGCTCTTTCTCTACGTCTCGTAATTCTTTGGTCTATGGTGCGTTCGTTCCTCACTTCTGTTGTCCTGTCGCTGGCATGTCCACAAAAGCTTGTTATTTATTTTTGCTCTCAGAGAATATGGTCGACCCACATTGTGTGGAAAAATTTCAGCCCCTTTTTGGAAACCTTTACTGGCCTACCACTTGGCGTTCACTCTCCTTCTTTGACCAGGATCGCCAGGTCATTGATCTTAGTTGGAAGATTGCTCACGGTGTTCTTTACACCGCTGAGCGTCTCTCCTCCTTTGGCCTGGATGTCCCTCTTGCGTGCTTCTGTGGTGCTCCTGTGGAGTCTCTTTCTCATTTGTTCTTCTTCTGTCCTCTCGCACAAAGTGTTCTGGCTTGGCTTCAATCTTTGATGCTTTCCTTTAGTTCTGTGTCCCCTGCCCTTGCCGAGCGCCATGCTCTTTTCGGGTTCAGCCCGGATGAGTTGCGCGCTGTTCCTCGTGTGTTTTGTTATCTTCTTAACGTGTGTAAGTTCTATATCTGGCATTCTAGGAATGACTATCGGTTTCGTGGTGTGCGTCCTGGTGCTGTGGCTGTCATTGAGTGCGTTAAGTCCCGTGTTAAATTTAATCTACCATTGTTTTTCAAACGCTTTGTGTCTTCTCGTCCTCGTCGTTACTTTAATCGTCAATGGGGTGCCCGTGGTGTAGTTGCGTCTGTCCAAAATGGACTTCTCTCTCTTCGCTTTTAGTTTTTTTTTGTTTTGTTTTTTCCCTGTGTCATGGTCGTCTTTGTTGATTGTACTGTGCCAGGCTGGGTTGTTTTTTGGGGTTCTGTTTTTCTGGGTATGGGTGTGGGTGGTTAATGTCTTAGGGAGGCGAGGTTCGATTCCTCGGCGAAGTTGGCGTTTTTGGTGAACCCTCGGTTTAGGTGGACCCACCCTTCGGGGTGGGATTAGCCTGTAGGTCGGTGGGCATTGCACTCCCACTTTACTGTGGGGCCCAGCCGTCCACCTTAAACATAAAAAAACTTACCTGACGCGGGACGGGCTACTGTGTACCACAGTGTACGTGGCAGTCCTAACTCGGGTAAGGGCCTGGAGTTTTTTGCTAGTATGGATTTTCCGGTTGAGTCTAGCTGTGATGCGTCTTTTGTTGCGAAATCTACGTGTGGCCTTGCTGTTAATAGTTACTGTCCGCCAAGTCCTGAATTTTCTCGTCCTGTTAAGCTTAGCTGTTATGATGCGTCTTCTGTTGTGAAATCTACGTGTGGCCTTGCTGTTAATAGTTACTGTCCGCCAAGTCCTGAATTTTCTCGTCCTGTTCAGCCTAGCTGTTTTGATGCGTCTTCTGTTGTGAAATCTACGTGTGGCCTTGCTGTTAATAGTTACTGTCCGTCAAGTCCTGAATTTTCACGTCCTGTCCAGCCTGTCTCGTCTAGTTCCAGTTTTGCTCTGCCTGTGTCCAGTTTTGCTCGTCCTGTTTCTGTTGCCGAATCTACGTGTGGCCTTGCTGTTACTAGTGGTTATGTTCCGTCAAGTCCTGAATTTTCGCGTACTGTTCAGCCTAGTGTTTCCCGTTTTGCTCCGCCTGTTCCGTCTTCCAGTCCGTTCTTTGCCCCGCCGTTTGTCCAGCCTAGTCCTGTCTTTTCCAGTTTTGCTCCGCCTGTTGTGTATCCTCGCCAGTCTTCCAGTATGGTTCCGCCTCGTCCAGTTCCGTCAAGTACAGTTGTTTCGCGTCCGGTTCCTTCCCCGTTTGTGCAGTCAAGTCCTGTTTATTCCAGTGGTTCTGCTTCGCCTGTTCAGTCAGTTTTTGCCCGTCCGTGTCCGTCCCCTCGCCAGTTTTCTACTCCGTTTGTTCAGCCGCTTCTTGTTCCGTTCGTTCCTGTTTGGGTACTCTGGTTTGTTCCTGTCTTGTCTCTTGTACCGTTGGTTCGTCTTTGAGTTCTTGTTATTCCGGTTTGTTTTAGTTGCATTTTAGTGGCGAACCTATTTAGGATGAGTCTGTTGACAGGTACCCTTTGTGGGTGCCTTTCGCCGTTGCTCTAGAGCAGTGTTCGTTTTACGCCTGTTTTGTTCCCAGCCTTTGGTTTTGCTTTGTGTTTGTTAATGTGTTAGGGAGGTGAGGTTCGATTCCTCAGATTGTTTGTCGTCTGGTGGCCCTCCGTTTTGAGTGGACCCACCCTTAAGGTGGGATTAGCCTGTAGGTCGGTGGGCATTGCACTCCCACTTCACTGTGGGGCCCAGCCGTCCACCTCAAACATAAAAAAACTTACCTGACGCGGGAGGTACTGTGATCAAGGAGGCAGTCCTCTCAAGGCGAGGCCCTTTCATTGCACTTCGACTGGGTTGACCCTTGCGATTACCCCAAATGTGGGTAACTCGAGCGTATAATTTCTGGTAGTGGGGGCCTGCGTTCGCGCTCGCCCCCGAAAAAGTGTGCACAGTTCAGTTAATGATTGACTTATTTCGTTTTGTTGTCTTGCAGTTGAATCGGCCGGCGCGTGGACTGTGCAGCAGTTTTAGCCGGTGTACGACTTGACTTGAGTGTTCTCGAGCAAGCGAGCTAGCGGACTAAGCCGCGAATATTTACGTGTTTATACGATAAAAGGTGAGTATTGTGGAGGTTTTTTTGCCCCGTGTTTTTGGTACGTTGCGAGTGTAACGCTTGCTTTCAATTTCAGACCGCCAAAGCTGCACGCGGTTGTTGTCTCCAGCATAGGAAAGAGAGCAAGCAGATGAGCAAAGACAACGTCACAGGAGGATTATCGGTCAAACCGTGAGTTGAGCTGTACGTTATTTTAGTTATTGCAAAGCGGAATTGGCACAGTTTGTTTGACTCAACGTAACGTCTGTCGGTTATTGCGTGCGTGGCGTGATGTTTTTGATCTGTCGGTTAATTCGATTCCGTTGAAATTTAAATACGGATGCTTTGCGTTATTCGATCAACGTGAATTATTTAAACGTATTGGCGTCGTTTAGAGGGGTTTTGACAGCTCGTAAAGCCAGAATCGTTCTGTTTTCAAGTTATTTGATGTCACAGAAGTTATTTCGATGTCATAAATAGTTGGCGCGCGCGATAACGTTGAACGCGCGAGCGATTCCTCGATCGGTTCGATCGATGAAAACTTTTGAGGGCTACGTTATGCTATTTTGCTTGTTTTGGTGGGCTTTTCTGATTTGGGTTGGTTTGTTTCGAATGGCAACTCCTTTGGGAAAGGTTAAGCTGACGATTGGCGGCACAAATGTTGAAAATAAGGGAGAATGGAAATCAGGAAAGTCGACGTTGAACGATTTGAGGAAAAGGGTAAGGGGAAAAAAAATGAGAAGCCTACAACACGGGGTATTCCCAGGCGGTCACCCATCCAAGTACTAACCCCGCCCGACAGGGCTTAACTTCGGTGATCGGACGAGAACCGGTGTTTTCCCTGTGGTATGGTCGTAGACAAGGAAAAGACGTGAAAATCAAGTGATTTAAGGCGAAGACGAAGGCAGGAGCGGAAACGAGGGTGAAAAAACTCTTCGTAGGGTACAGAGCCAGGCTGTAAGTAGGCGTGTTTTGTGCAGTACATAGCACATAACGATTACCGGGCGTTTTGCGTAACGCTCTGTTGACGTAGCGAATGTACGTGCAAGTGATGAATTCCTCGTTCTGGAGTCCTTTGATCGCGGGCTCCGATGCTATTTTTTATTTCCTTGGGAGGGAAAGGGGGACCGTTCAGCTGGGGATCTGGGCTGACAAGGGTAATGTAAAAGTTCTCAGGGAAGACAGCACTCCAAGTCGTGGCTGTAGACAGCTTCGAGAGTCGATGCATGGCCACGTTCCTCGATTCCAGGCTTCCGTTAGCGACAATATACGGACCACCATATCGCAAAGGAAGAAACCCTGGAACACCCGCCTAGGTGCGGGTATGTTCGGTATCGCTTCTCGGCCTTTTGGCTCCGATCTGGTGGGGCTTGGTTGCGTTTTTTTTTGTAAAATTAAATTGTCTGGCGAAGCCCTACCCTTTTTGGGTTCGATTTTTCTGCCACGTGGACGCCTGGCGGGGTGACTGGGCGTGTCCGTCGCCTTCTACGCTATGCCGGGGTCCGGCTCAAGTATTAATGTTCAAGGATTGTATGAAGATGTGTCCGACGGCAATCTCTCTGATGTTGTCGATACCTATGCTGAGACAGTTAACCGCCATGTCCGGGATGACCTTCCGTCTGCTTGTCATGATGATTATGAAGTTGGAGAGGAATCTTCTCTCCGTGCTCGCTTTGGGGTCTTCAGTGGGATGACCGACTTCGAGAAGGAGAATTATCACCCCCTGAATACTACACCAGATCGTCCTTATACTGTGTTTTTCCGGGCTGGTCCCCAGTATTCGTCGAAGGACTTGTTTGACAGTTTTGCGGCTATATCTATCCCTGCCTCCGGTGTTCGCTGCTTGCAGAGAAAGCCTTCTGGTGAGGTCCTTGTAACCTTCTCTAAAACCGACTACGTTGATCGTTTCCTCTCTCAGTCCGTTTTCAGCTTGGCGCGGAGAAAGTACTCCACTTACTCTCCAACCGAAAATCTAACCTTTCTCACCGTCTACGATGCTCCCCATGAGCTCCCGGATTCTGCTATCGAATCCCGTCTGCAGCCTTATTGTCAAGTCTTTTCTCATCGTCGTTGTAAACTTCAAGGTTTTTCTGATGTATGTAGTGGTGTCCGTACTTATCGTGTTCGTCTAAAGTCTAGTGTTCCGTGTTATCTTCGTTTTGGCAAGTTTCAACTCCGCTTTTATCACGACGGCCAAACCAAGACCTGCCGCCGTTGTGGTTCTGCTGACCATCTAGCCCGCGACTGCGAGAATGAGGTTTGTTTTAATTGCGACCAGATTGGCCACACTGCTCGCCACTGCCCCGACGACTTTTACTGCTGTATCTGTAAGTCTCCCAAACATAAGGCTATCGACTGTCCTTTTTCTTGGTACCGCCGTACATTGCGGTCCCGTAGTTCTCCTCCTCCCTCTCCTGTCGATTCTGCGCGTCCTGCGCCTGTGTCTGACACCGTTCCTCCTGATGTGCCTCCGGCCTCTGAGGCCCCTGCTGCTGTACTTTCGGATGTCTCTGACGATTCCGATGATGAGTGTTCTTCCGTTCCTGATGCTGATACCCCCGTGATCCCTGATGTGCCCGTTCCTGATGATGATGCTCCCGCTGCTCCTTGCGATGATCCTTCTATCTTTCCTTCTGCTGATGCTCCTGCTGCGGCCGCCGATGTTTCAGATTCCCTCCTCGCTGCCATCCCTTCCACCTTGGGTTCGTCCCCTGATGTTGCGGCGACGGCGGACCCCTCTCCTTCTGCGCTATCTTCCGAACAAGCCTCTACTCACGATTCTTCCTCTGCTTCTACCGCCGAGCCCGTCCTTAATTCCGATGGTCTTTTGATCTCGCCGCCTGCTCCTTGCCCTGATGTTAGTCTGGTGTCCGACCTCTATATGACTGACGACAACGAGGACGTGGTCGAGTCTACGCCTGCTGAATCATCCGTAGGATCCGCTCCCCTTCTTCCCTCTTCCCAAATCCCAGATGATGATGTTGCGTTGATCGAAACACTGAAAGCTAAACTGAAATCTTCGAAGCCTCAGAGGAAGGTGATCGGTAGACGAGCCCCAGCTAAGCTGTCCTCGTCTCCCGCCCCTCCTGGTCGCAAGTCCACCACTCCGGTTTTGGTGACGTCCCGTAAGCCTGGAGGGCCGCCTGTGCCTGATGTTCCTCCTGACGGCGCGCCCACCTGAGTCTCTCTGTTCAAGGTTTTATCGATTAATTGCCGCGGGTTTAATACCCGTAAGTTGGCTTTGATCAAGGATTATATGTCACGCGAGTGCATAGATGTCTGCTTTGTTCAGGAATCAATGATCTCTGATAGTGCTATGATCAAGTCCTTGTCCTCCCGATGGCGGGGTGCCAGTTATTGGTCCCCTGCTGTTGGTAGGCGGGGAGGTGTCGCCACCCTTTTCTCCCCTGACTTTGGTGGCGAGATCCGCTCTTGGAAGAGAGACTCAGATGGACGCGTAGTAAGTATTTTGGTTAATTTAAATAGTGTTAACTACAATTTAGTTAATGTTTACGCTCCGACTGTTCCGTCGGAGCGTAACACTTTCTTGCAGTCAATTCATGACTTCTTCCTGCCGCACTCTAAGCTTATTGTCGGAGGTGATTTTAATTGTTACGACAATCAGCGAGATAAGTTCGGCGGGAACGTGGTCATCTCGAAGGATTTTTCGAATTTTAAGTCTATTTTTGGTTTACTTGATGCGTGGCGTTCAAAACATCCTCGGGTGACTCAATGTACGTGGTTCAATGCCGATTTGTCAATTGGTAGTCGTCTCGATACCTTTTTGATCTCGAAAGATCTTGTTTCTAACGTCCTTTCCTGTGAGATTTTTCCTTGTGTTCTCTCAGATCACGAGTTTGTTTTGGTTTCCCTTGATCCCTCGTCTGTCTCCCAGGACGGTCCTGGCTTGTGGAAATTGAATAATTCTTTGCTTGATGACGAGCTATTTTGTACGAATATTCGATCCTTGATCCATCAACACGTTTCCTTTAAGCATGTTTTCTCTTCCTTACGAGAGTTTTGGGAATCTCTCAAAGAGTCCATTAAATCTGACTCTGTTACCTATGCTAAGGCCAAGCGGAGACAGATTTATCATGATGAGGTCGTCATTACTAAGCGCCTAAGCGTCCTAAAACAAAAGCTTGCCGCTGGGGATCCGTCCGTGTGTGCGGAGATTCGCGACCTGGAATCTTCTCTTGTTTCCCTGGTTAATCTCCGCCATGAGAGTGCAAAGATCCGTAGTCGTGCGAAATGGCTTGAGGAAGGCGAACTTCCGACTAGATACTTTTTTAAGCTCGAGCAACAACGTATTGCGAAAAATAATATCTCGTCCGTGTATAATTCCGGTGGCGACGTGGTCTCGTCACAGGAGGATGTTATGAAGGCACACGTTGACTTTTATTCTGATTTGTTCTCGCGCGATGAGATCGACGCTTCTGTCCAGCAAGATCTCCTGTCAAATGTTTCTAGGCGTTTGTCGCAAGCCGATCGTGACCTTTGCGAGGGCAATTTGTCTCTTGTTGAGGCCACTCAGGCCGTCAAGGCCATGAGCCGAAATAAGGCTCCTGGCATTGACGGCCTCTCGGCCGAATTCTATGTTAAATTCTGGGACCTTTTGGGCCCCTTATTAGTTAGTGTGTTTAATGAATGTCTAGAGAATTCTGAGCTTTGCCCTTCGATGAAGGCTAGTGCGACCAGACTGGTTTTTAAGAAGGGCGATAGGAAGAGCCTTAAGAACTGGCGTCCTATCTCCCTTCTAAATGTCGACTACAAGATTTGTTCGAAAGCTCTCTCTAGGCGTTTGTCGAGAGTGTTGGATGTCATTGTCGACCCGGATCAGACTTGTTCTGTTCCTGGTCGATCTATTTCATCTAACCTGTGCCTTTTACGAGATACTTTAGACTACATCGAGAGAACTAACGAAACTGGTATTCTGGTCAGCCTGGACCAGGAGAAAGCTTTCGACCGCGTCGATCGCTCGTTTCTGATGAACTTATTGTGTCATTTTGGTTTCGGTCCCTCCTTTTGTAATTGGATCTCAACTCTATATTTTGAAGCTAATATGCAAGTTTTGGTTAACGGCTGGTTATCCAGCAAGATTCCCTTGGAACGTGGTGTTCGGCAGGGAGATTCTCTTTCTCCCATGCTTTACGTTCTTTGTGTTGAAGTTCTGGCCTGTCAGGTTCGCGCCTCGTCTGACATCGTAGGCTTCCTCCTGCCAGGTGCTAAAGGGAAACAGTTTAAGGTTGGTCAGTACGCTGATGACACGACTGGGTACCTGAAAAATTTTGTGTCACTTCAGCGTCTGTTTGACATCATTGCCCTCTATGAAAAGGGTACTGGTGCCAAGCTAAACCGTTCTAAATCGGAGGCCATGTGGCTGGGGGCTTGGAAGTCTCGTGAGGATCAGCCACTTGGCCTTACTTGGGTTAGAAAAATGAAAATCCTCGGCGTCTATTTTGGCACTATTGACGTGGTTAAGGATAACTGGGAGAACCGCCTTTCGAAGCTAGACAATTCCCTTAGTCTGTGGAAGACTCGCTCCTTGTCTTTAGTCGGCAAGGCGTTAATCATTAACGTGTTGGGCATTAGCAAGCTCCTTTATGTAGCTAGAGTCCTTTGCCCTCCCCAGTGGGTTTTCGATAAGTATAATCGGTTAATCTGGTCTTTCCTTTGGGGCTCTAGAATTGAGCCTGTTGCAAGGAAATCCTTGCACTGCCCGGTCTCGCAGGGCGGTTTAGGGGTTATTGATTTTGTTTGCAAAGGCCAGGCCTTGCGTTTGTCTGCTACTATTGGCGCTCTTAGCGCCCCCGCGTTTAATGGGTTTTACCTGCTGAGGTATTTTTGCGGGGCGCGATTAGCACGTCTCCGCCCCGAGTGGGGCCACCTTAGAGACAATTCAGCACCGAATGCTGCCCTCCCCACTGCCTTTTATTCCCGGGTCCTCGAATCTTTCGAGGGCCTGGGTCACGTCCCTGCGTCTTTTGTCTTTTCATCTAAGAGTATTTATTTGGAGTTGCGCAAGATACGGTCGTCCGCCCCTTTACTCCCCTTGGCGTGGTCGTCCATTGTTACTCCGGGCCTTGATCTCTTAAAACACTGGTCTAATGTCCGCGATTCCCTTACTGAAAATTTTAAGTGCGATTTGAGTTGGCTGATCACCCTTCGCGCCGTTAAGGTCCGGGATTCCCTCCGCAATTGGGGTTATATAAGGTCTGATCGGTGCGCTGTTTGCCCTCGTAAGGAGACAATAGACCATTGTTTTCTTAATTGCTCTCGGGTTAAGGCGGTGTGGCTCTTTTTCATTCCGCTACTTACCAGTCTGTTGTCCCCGTCGTCGAGTTTCACTCCTAATTGCGTTACCGTTTTCTTCTTCCAGTTCGCTACGGATTCTCCTAGAAATAAGAATTTAGCCCTGTTTGTCATTAAATCGATTTTGTACGGGATCTGGAAGTTCAGGAATAAGGCCACCTTCCATAACGGGAATGAATCTTCTGCGGCTCTCATTAAATACATCCTGCAGGAGATAAAGACTAGAATTAGGATTGATTATCATAGATTGAGCTTTAGTAAGTTTAAGCTGCTATGGGTTGATTCTCGGTTCTGTCAGGTAGCTTCTGATAAACTAGTCTTCTTATTTTAATCTAGTTTGGGGTCTTATCTGATCACCTGGACTTTGCTCCCTGAGCTTACTGCTAAGGAAAAGACTTTCTTAAGGAATGGACATTATTCTTTTGTTGTATTTTTTATTTACTTTGTTTCAGTAGTGTGTTTTTACTTAGTATGCGTCTGTAAATAGGTGATTATGTTGAATAAACGTTTTATAATATAAAAAAATCTGTTCTTATCAGCTTAATATCTGATACGCTGCTCATTGAGCAGCTCATATATTAAACTGATTTTTGGAACTGGGCTGTGGAAAAGAGGCTTGCCTCGTCCCAGCCACGGGTTGCCTCGGTATAGCACTACCTCCGAGCGCGGCCCACTTCCCCTCGGGGAAGAAACCTTCATTCAACAAAAGAGAGAAAGAGAACCAAAAAGCTGTCATTATCTTCTAACGCCAGCTTGTGTTTTTGTTTTAGGTACACAGTCTACCCAAGCAACGCCACAGCAAGGTGAAACAGAGCCCGCAAAGCACACTACCACAAGGATATAGAGGTAAGGCAGTTTTTTGCGATGGTCCCCGCGCCGGCAATTTTCATACTTACCTGACGCGGGATTGTTTGGCCGGAGGCCCTGCCATTTTGGTGCTGGTTTCTTGGTCTCTCCTTGGCTTGGTAAGTCTCGCTAGCTTTTGGCTGGTTTTTTTTCTGCTTTTTGGGAGCCATTTTGAACCTTCGATCCTTCTTCTCATCTCCCCTCCGGTTTGTGCCCCTGGTCACCCAACCGGTTTGTGACCGGTGGGTCGCCCCGCCGCTTTTGGCCCTTGGGTCTCTTTTTTTCTCTTTTTTCTTGTTTTCTGCTTTTGTTCGTTCTTTGTTTTATTTTCTTTCAGTATGGCGGCGTCTTTCATGCGTCGCTCTGTCGACATCTCGGTTGAGAATTTTGCCGCGGGTACCCCCGCGTGTGATGTTGCTGAAGCTGTCAATGGGTTTTTTTCGGGTCAGGGTGTGAAGATTGTCTCGATACAACAGTGTCCCAAGAAGATTGCCCGGGTCACCTTTGAAAATGCGTCTGGTCGAGATCTGGTATCTGGGAGGGAGTCAGTTACTATTAATGGGGTGCTTTGTAGTCTTCCCCCACCGCCGCCGCCCCCCCCAAATTGGCGTAACGTGTTAGTTTTCGGGTATCCTTTCGATGCCCCCGAAAAGCCGCTTTTCGAGGCTTTCTGCCTGTACGGATCGGTTGAAAGTGTCAAGTTCCAACACTGGACGAATCTCCCTGATGTCTCCACGGGCACCCGTATTGTTCGGCTTAAACATACTTGCGGCTTCCCCATCCCTCGGTCCATTCGGGTGGGTGGCATTCTCGTTAAAGCGTGGTATCGTGGTCAGCCGCTCAAGTGCGACATCTGTTTTGGGCCGCATAAGGCGGCGGTGTGCCCCTCGCGTGGCAAGTGTCTCCTTTGCCAGGAGCCTGGCCACATCCTTCGTCTTTGTCCTAGCAGATGCGTTCGCTGCAAGAATGGGCCCCACCATCTGGTCAATAAGTGTCGCGGGTGGGAGAATCTCTCTGATTTGGCCGATCCTGCGGATCCTTCTGCGGATCCTCCTGCGGATCCTCCTGCGGATCCCCCTGCGGATCCTCCTGCGGACCCTCCGGCGTCTGCCCCGCCTCCCCCGGATCCTGCTGCCTCCGATAGTCTTGCTCCTGCCGACCCCAGCGCGGACCCTGGACCCGATGTCAGGGACAACCAACTGGATGAGCTTGTATCTCAGGATGATCCCCCTGTATCTCAGGATGATCCCCCTGTTGTTGATATGCCTGTTGATGCCCCTGTTACTGAAGTACCGAGTTCTGTCCCTGTGGATGAGCCTTCATCTCAGGCGAGTCAAAGCCAGTCTGTCCTTGATGGTCTTTCATATAATTTTTTGAAACCGGTTGTTCCTGAAAGACCGTCTGACTCTCAGAAGCGTCCTGTTGCTGACCTATCGTCTTCGGATGAAAACCCCATCGAACAGCGTCGTTCGCGTACTGGAAAGAAGCCTTCTCGCCAACAGGGCCACATGCCTGTTGGTGTCAGCGCGGCGGCTTCGGTTGCATCTACTCGTTGCCGGAGTCGGAGTCGCAGCTCAGGGCCTTCCTCTTCCCAGCCATGATGTTCGGTTTTTTCCTTCATTTCCCTTTCGTCTTGCTCTGGTTTTTTGGTTGGTTAAGCAAAAGTAATGGTAATGGTCTAAGTCTAAGTGGAATTAGTCTAAATAAAAATGTAACTGGTAATGTAACTGGTAATGTAATTAGTAATGTGGGTAATGGTCTGTGTAAAAATGGTAGTAATGTAACTGGTAGTGTATTTGGTAGTGTGGGTAACGGTTTAAGTAAAAATGGTAGTAGCGTATGGGGTAATGTAATTGGTAATGTGGGTAATGGTCTAAGTAAAAATGGTTGTATCGTAACTGGAATGTGGGTAATTGTAAAAATGGAATTAGTGGGTAATGGTTTAAGTAAAAGTGGCACTGTAACCGGTAATGGTAGTCTAAGTAAAAGTGGAAGTAATGTAATTGGTATTGTGGTTAACTGTAAAAATGGTAAAAATGGCAGTAACGTAATAAGTAATAGTAATGTAATTGTTAGTACTTCTCACTTGGTTGGTTGTGTTCTTGGCCAAATTTCACTCTTGTAATGTTTGGGCACTTCCAAATTCTCTTGATGGCTCTGTCCATTGTTACTCTTAACTGTAACGGTCTCAGAGACCAGCCCAAAAGGCTTGGTCTCCTGCAGTGGCTGAGATCCTTTTCGCCTGCTGTGGATGTAGTGTGCCTGCAGGAGACTCATATTGTCTCTGAGGCCGAGTGTCGTCTGTGGTTTTCTTCTTCTGGGTATTCTTTTGTCTTGTCGCCTGGTTCGTCTCGCTCTTGTGGCTGTCTAGTTCTCTTTCGTCCTTCTCTCTCTTTGGTAAATTCGTGGTATGATGTTGATGGCCGTTTTGTCCAATGTGAATTCCGTCTTCGAGACAAACTTTTTCGTGTATGTTCTGTTTACTGTCCAAATAGGAATCCCGACAGGGATGACTTTTTGGGCAACCTCTCTTCTAGGGTTGATCCGTCTATCCCTACTATTCTGTCCGGGGACTTCAATACGGTCTTTGACCGTTCCTTGGACCGCATGGGCTCGGATCCTCTCGATTCTTCTCGTGAGAGTTCCGCCCGGCTTACGGGCCTCTTTGACTCTTGCTGCGTCACAGACATCTGGCGATATCTTCATCCTTCTTCATCTGCTTATACCTGGACTAGGTGGGACGGCAGTCTTTCCTCTCGTATTGATCTCTTTGGTGTTCCGTATGTTTGGGTTCAGTCTGTCTCGTCCTGCAATATTGTTCCTTGTCCTTTCTCTGATCATTGTGGTGTCTTGCTGTCTCTATCTATCCCTGATGCCGTCCCTCCTGGTCCAGGTCTCTGGAAGTTAAACACTTCCATTCTGAGTGAGCCAGATTACTTCGACCTTGTGACTGAAGCCTGGATGCTGTGGCGCAGATCCATCCCACGCTTCCCTTCTCTCGCCAAATGGTGGGAGGAGGGAAAGAGTCGTATAAAGGGGCTCTCCATCTCCTACTGTTGCTCTCGATCGCAGTCTCGTGCTCGCAACCGTGACCTTCTTGTCCGGTTAGTCGAGCACTTGAAAACCAAAGTAGATGCCGGGTCGGTCTCTTGCCTGGGGCCCTATAAGTCCTCCCTCGAGGAACTGGCGAATTTTGACCTGGAAGCTGCACGAGGGGCTCAGGTCCGGTCAAGAATCCGTTGGGTGGAGGAGGGTGAAACCTCCTCTGCCTATTTCTTCCGTCTGGAGAAAAAACGCGGGGCAGACCGATGGATTTCCGCTGTTAAAACTGCAGACGGATCCATCGTGTCTTCCTCTGCTGACTTGTGTTCTACCTTTGCTGATTTCTATACCTCTCTTTACACTGCTACTCCTACTGATTCCGCCGCTCGGACTTCTTTGCTCCAAAATCTTTCCTCTTCTCTACCTCATGATATGGCCTCCCTTTGCGAGGGTCACCTTACAGCTGAAGAATGTCTAACTGCTCTCCAGGGTATGGCCCGTCGTAAGGCCCCCGGCCTCGACGGCCTGCCCATGGAGTTCTACCTCAAGTTCTGGCCCGTTCTTGGGGCTGACCTTGTGTCAGTCCTCAACTCGTGCTATGACAAAGGCATCCTGTCTTTGTCACAACGTCGAGGCATCATTTCTCTGTCCTTTAAAAAGGGCGACCGTCTTGACCCTCGTAATTGGAGGCCAATCTCTTTGTTAAACGTGGACTACAAGTTAGCCGCTCGGGCCATCGCCGGTAGGCTTTTAAAAGTCATTCATCTTGTGGTTAGCGAAGACCAGACGTGCGGGGTCCCCGGTCGTTATATTGGGGAAAATGTTGCTCTTCTGCGTGATGTTGTTGGTTATTCGTCGTCTCTGGATGTTCCTGTGGCTATTTTGTCTCTCGACCAGGAGAAAGCCTTTGACAGGGTGGATTGGTCTTTCATGAGGGCCACTCTCTCTGCCATGGGCTTTGGCCCGTCCTTTATCTCCTGGGTCGATCTCTTTTATAATCGTGTACAAAGTGCTGTTAATGTCAATGGTTATTTGTCTTCTTTCTTTGGTTTGTCGCGTGGTGTTCGTCAGGGCTGTCCTTTGTCTCCGTTGCTATATGTGTT
>OX393563.1:1734328-1739328 GCA_947652115.1 Blastomussa wellsi
CAACCAACTAGATGAGCTTGTATCTCAGGATGATCCCTCTGTTGTTGATATGCCCGTTGATGTTCCTGTCGCTGAAGTATCCAATTCCGTCCCTGTGGATGAGCCTTCATCCCAGGCGAGTCAAAGTCAGTCTGTCCTTGATGGTCTTTTGTATGATTTTTTGAAGCCGGCTGTTCCTGACAAACCGTCTGATTCTCAGAAGCGTCCCGTTGCTGACCTGTCATCTTCGGATGAAAACCCCATCGAGCAGCGTCGTTCGCGAGCTGGAAAGAAGCTTCCTCGCCAACAGAGCCACATGCCTGGTGGTGTCAGCGCGGCGGCTTCGGTTGCATCTTCTCGTTGCCGGAGTCGGAGTCGCAGCTCAGGGCCTTCTTCTTCCCAGCCATGATGTTCGTTTTTTTCCTTTATTTCCCTTTCGTCTTGCTCTGGTTTTCTGGTTGTAAAAATGGTAGTAATGTAATTGGTAATGTAATTGGTAGTGTGGGTAGCGGTTTAAGTATAAATGGTAATGTAATTGGTAATTTGGGTAATGGCCTAAGTA
The DNA here is from genome assembly GCA_947652115.1 of Blastomussa wellsi. Lineage (NCBI taxonomy): Eukaryota > Metazoa > Cnidaria > Anthozoa > Scleractinia > Plerogyridae > Blastomussa > Blastomussa wellsi. The sequence goes on from OX393563.1 coordinate 1,734,870, forward strand.
AAAATGGAATTAGTCTAAGTAACAATGGTAGTAATGTAATTGGTAATGTAATTGGTAGTATGGGTAATGGTTTAAGTGAAAATGGTAGTAACGTAACTGGCAATGGCCTAAGTAAAAATGGTAGTATCGTAACTGTAATGTGGGTAATTGTAAAAATGGAATTAGTGGGTAATGGTCTAAGTAAAAATGACACTGTAACTGGTAGTGGTAGTCTAAGTAACAATGGTAATGTAATTGGTATTGTGGGTAATTGTAAAAATGGTAATGTAAGTCAAAATAAAGATGGCAGTAACATAATTGGTAATAGTAATGTAATTGTTAGTACCTCTTTTTTGGTTGGTTGTGTTCTTGGCCAAATTCCATTTTTGTGATGTTTGGGCATTACCAAATTCTCTTGATGGCTTTGTCCATCGTTTCTCTTAATTGTAACGGTCTCAGGGACCAGCCCAAAAGGCTTGGTCTCCTGCAGTGGCTGAGATCTTTTTCACCTGCTGTTGATGTGGTGTGCCTACAGGAGACGCATATAGTCTCTGAGGCCGAGTGTCGTTTGTGGTTCTCCTCCTCCGGTTACTCTTTTGTTTTCTCGCCTGGCTCGCTTCGTTCCTGTGGTTGTGTGATTCTGTTTCGTCCTTCTCTTTCTTTGGCTAATTCGTGGTGTGATGTCGACGGTCGCTTTGTTCAGTGCGAGTTCCTTTTGAGGGATAAGCTTTTCCGTGTCTGTTGTGTCTATTGTCCGAATCGGAATCCCGATCGGGATGACTTTTTGGGCGACCTTCCTTCTAGGGTGGATCCGTCTATTCCTACTATTCTTTCTGGTGACTTTAATACAGTGTTCGATCGCTCTTTGGACCGTTTGGGCTCGGACCCGCTGGACTCTTCCCGTGAGAGTTCTGCCCGTCTTGTGAGCCTCTTTGACTCTTGCTGCGTCACTGACATTTGGCGGTATCTTCATCCATCTTCATCCGGTTACACATGGTCCAGGTGGGATGGCACTCTTTCCTCTCGTATTGATCTCTTTGGTGTCCCTTATGCTTGGATTCAGTCGGTCTCCTCTTGTAACATCGTTCCTTGTCCTTTCTCTGACCACTGTGGTCTTTTGCTGTCTCTGTCTGTTCCTGATGCCGTCCCTCCTGGACCAGGGCTTTGGAAATTGAATACGTCCATCCTGGCCGAGCCGGATTACTTCGATCTTGTGTCCGAAGCTTGGGCTCAGTGGCGCCGGTCTATCCCGCGTTTCCCTTCTCTTGCCAAGTGGTGGGAGGAGGGCAAGCGTCGTATCAAGGGACTCACCATCTCTTACTGCTGCTCCCGGTCGAAGACTCGTGCTTGCAACCGTGACCTTCTTGTCCGGTTGGTTGAGCACTTAAAAGCAAAGGTTGACGCTGGGACAGTTTCTTGTTTCGGGCCCTATCGGTCCTCTCTTGAAGAACTTGCTAAGTTTGACCTTGAAGTGGCTCGCGGAGCTCAGGTCCGGTCGAGGATTCGCTGGGTGGAGGAGGGTGAAACCTCTTCTGCCTATTTCTTTCGTCTAGAGAAAAAGCGCGGGGCGGATCGATGGATTTCCGCTGTTAAAACTGCAGACGGATCCATCGTGTCTTCCTCTGGCGACTTGTGTTCTACCTTTGCCGACTTCTATACCTCTCTTTACACTGCTGCTCCTACTGATTCCGCCGCTCGGACTTTCTTGCTCCAAAATCTTTCCTCTACTTTACCTCATGATATGGCCTCCCTTTGCGAGGGTCACCTTACAGCCGAGGAAGTTCTAACTGCTCTCCAGGGTATGGCTCGTCGTAAGGCCCCCGGCCTTGACGGCCTGCCCATGGAATTTTATCTCAAGTTCTGGCCTGTTCTTGGGGCTGACCTTGTGTCAGTCCTCAACTCGTGCTATGACAAAGGATTTCTGTCTTTGTCGCAACGTCGTGGCGTTATTTCTCTGTCCTTTAAAAAGGGTGACCGTCTTGACCCTCGTAATTGGAGGCCAATCTCTTTGTTAAACGTAGATTACAAGTTAGCCGCTCGGGCCATCGCTGGTAGGCTTCTGAAAGTCATTCATCTTGTGGTCAGCGAAGACCAGACGTGCGGGGTCCCCGGTCGTTATATTGGGGAAAATGTTGCTCTTCTGCGTGATGTTGTTGGTTATTCGTCGTCTCTGGATGTTCCTGTGGCTATTTTGTCTCTCGACCAGGAGAAAGCCTTTGACAGGGTGGATTGGTCTTTCATGAGGGCCACTCTCTCTGCCATGGGCTTTGGTCCATCCTTCATCTCCTGGGTCGATCTCTTTTATAATCGGGTACAAAGTGCTGTTAATGTCAATGGTTATATGTCTTCTTTCTTTGGTTTGTCGCGTGGTGTTCGTCAGGGCTGTCCTTTGTCTCCGTTGCTATATGTGTTGGTGTCTGAGGTGCTGGCTGTAAATATTCGTGCCAACCCCCGCATTTCTGGTCTTCGCCTCCCTGGGGCTGATCCGTTGTCGCCGATCTCGCAGTATGCTGATGACACGTCACTCATCTTGGGCAATGACGATTCCATCAGGGCTTCTTTCGAGGTTTTTGATGTGTATGAACAGGCGTCAGGTTCCAAGCTCAACCGTACAAAATCAAAGGGTCTGTGGCTTGGGTCCTGGCGTGGACGGACTAATCCTCCAGTGGACCTCGATTGGAGTCCTACGAAATTAAAAGTCTTGGGCGTCTTTATTGGAGAAGGGAATTTAGACGAGGATAATTGGCGTCCAAGACTTACCGCGGTCGACCATGTTCTCTCTTCCTGGCGCTCCCGTTCTTTGTCTTTTCGTGGCAAGGCTCTTGTAATTAACGCTTTAGCTCTCTCCCGGGTCTGGTACGTGGCCTCCCTAGTCCACATGCCGACCTGGGTGATGAGCGAGCTTAACACTCTCATCTTTAAGTTCTTTTGGAGTGGTAAACGTGATCTTGTCTCTCGTTCTGTTGTAATTCAGTCTTCGTTGCATGGTGGTTTTTCGGTCGTCTCTGTTAAGTTCAAGGTGTGGTCTCTCCTTGCCCAGTGGGTGAAGCGCTTTGCGTCTTCTCCCGCTGGCTGGGTGGGCCTTATGTCTTTTTGGTTTCGTTCTTGTTTTGGTGTGTCTCCTGCTGATGTCTTCTCTCGTCCATTTTCCTATAGTCCTCGAGTCTTGCCACCTTTCTATAGGTCATTGCTTCACGCCTGGCGTGGACTGGATGGCTCTTTCTCTACGTCTCGTAATTCTCTGGTCTATGGTGCTTTCGTTCCTCATTTTTGTTGTCCTGTCGCTGGCATGTCCACAAAATCTTGTTATTTATTTTTGCTCTCAGAGAATATGGTCGACCCACATTGTGTGGAAAAATTTCAGCCCCTTTTTGGAAATCTTTACTGGCCTACCACTTGGCGTTCACTCTCCTTCTTTGACCTGGATCGCCAGGTCATTGATCTTAGTTGGAAGATTGCTCACGGTGTTCTTTACACCGCTGAGCGTCTCTCCTCCTTTGGCCTGGATGTCCCTCTTGCGTGCTTTTGTGGTGCTCCTGTGGAGTCTCTTTCCCATTTGTTCTTCTTCTGTCCTCTCGCACAAAGTGTTCTGGCTTGGCTTCAATCTTTGATGGTTTCCTTTAGTTCTGTGTCCCCTGCTCTTGCTGAGCGCCATGCTCTTTTCGGGTTCAACCTGGATGAGTTGCGCGCTGTTCCTCGTGTGTTCTGTTATCTTCTTAACGTGTGTAAGTTCTATATCTGGCATTCTAGGAATGACTATCGGTTTCGTGGTGTGCGTCCTGGTGCTGTGGCGGTCATTGAGTGTGTCAAGTCCCGTGTTAAATTTAATCTACCATTGTTTTTCAAACGCTTTGTGTCTTCTCGTCGTCGTCGTTACTTTAATCGTCAATGGGGTGCTCGTGGTGTAGTTGCGTCTGTCCAAAATGGACTTCTCTCTCTTCGCTTCTAGTTTTTTGTTTTGTTTTTTCCCTGGTTTGCGGTCGTCTTTGTTGATTGTACTGCACCAGGCTGTCTTGCATGGCCCTAGTCTGGGCATCTTGTTTTGTTTTTTCCCTGTGATGTGGTCGTCTTGGCTGATAGTACTGCACCAGGCTTTGTTTTGTTTTTTCCCTGTGTTGCGGTCGTCTTTGCTGATTGTACTGTGCCAGGCTGTCGTGCATGGCCCTAATCTGGGCGTTTTTGTTTTGTTTTTTCCCTGTGTTGTGGTCGTCTTGGCTGATTGTACTGCACCAGGCTTTGTTTTGGTTTTTCCCTGTGTTATGGTCGTCTTTGTTGATTGTACTGTGCCAGGCTGGGTTGTTTTTTGGGTTCTGTTTTTCTGGGTATGGGTGTGGGTGGTGAATGTCTTAGGGAGGCGAGGTTCGATTCCTCGGCGAAGTTGGCGTTGCTGGTGAACCCTCCGTTTTAGGTGGACCCACCCTTCAGGGTGGGATTAGCTTGTAGGTCGGTGGGCATTGCACTCCCACTTCACTGTGGGGCC
>OX393563.1:1741828-1746828 GCA_947652115.1 Blastomussa wellsi
CGCAAAATTGCACGAGTCACTTTCGATTCTGTTGATTTCGGGTTCCTTGCGGGTCAAAAGGAAATCGTCATCGGTGGAGTCACCTGTGAACTCCCCCCTCCCCCGCCGCCTCCGTCAAATTTCAAGAACGTCGTGGTATATGGTTACCCTTACGATGCTTCGGATGAGGATCTAAAGAAGGTTCTCTCCCTCTATGGCAAAGTTATCGGTGTCCGTTTCCAACATTGGACCAATCTACCGGAGGTGTCGACCGGCAATCGTATCGTCCGTATAGATCATAATGTTGGCTATGACATCCCCCGCTCTGTCCGTGTAAACGGCTTCCACTGCAAGGTGTGGTATCGTGGCCAGCCCTTGCAGTGTGACATCTGTTCTGAATCGCACAAGGCTTCCGACTGTCCGTGGCGTGGCAAGTGTTTTCTTTGTAAGGAGTCGGGTCACATTTCTCGTTTTTGTCCTAATGCATGTTACCGCTGCAGGTCCACCGGACACACTGCCGCTTTCTGTCGTCGTTGGGAGGAGGATGGGGATCGTGGTAACCCGGTGCCTGAGCCGGATGCCGCGGACCCTCCTCCTCCTGCCCCCGCTGCCGCGGACCCTCCTCCCTCTGCCTCCGCTGCTGCGGACCCTCCTCCTCCTGCCTCTGCTGCCCCGGATGAGGCCCCCGAGGCCCCCGTTGCTACCCCCGAAGCCTCTGTGGATGAAGTTGCATCCCAGTTGGAACAGAGTCAGTCTATCCTCGATGGTGTGCCATATAGTTTCTTGAAGCCTGCTGTTCCTGATGCTGTGCCTGTTACTCCCGATACCCGTGATAATCAGTTGGATGAACTTTCCTCTCAAGAGCCGAGCCAGGTTTCCCCTTCTCAAGCCCCCGTCGACTCTCGGGCTCCAGATCCGGAGGCTGAAGTCCAGATGTCTGATCCCTCAGTCCTGAAGAAGCGGTCAGCCGAGGATGCCATGTCCTCTGATGATGGTGTGCCCAAGCAGCAGCGCCCTCGTTCGACAAAGGCTTCCCGTCCTGAGAGTCATCTCCCGGGTGGTGTCGGTGCTGCTGCGGCTGTGGCTCTGGCTCAGAATCGTAGCCGTAGTCGTAGCAAGAGCTCGGGTCGTTCCTCCTCTCAAACATAATGTTCTGCCCCCTCTTTGTCTCCCTTTTCTGGTTGGTTCACTTGCTTTCCAAATTCCAAATTGTTCGTGGTTGCTCCTCTTTGCTATTGCTTTGTAAAATTGGGTTTGTAATTAGTAACGCTGAAAATTGTCCAAGTAAAATTAGTAATAACGTAATTGGTAATGGCTTAAGTAAAAATGGGAGTAATGTAAATGGAAATGGTAACTGTCTAAGTAAAAATGGTAATGTAACTGGTCTAAGTAAAAATGGAAGTAATGGTATTGGTATTTGTTCAAGTAACGGTATTAGACTAAGTAAAAATGGAAGTAATGTAAGTAATGTGGGTAATTGTAATGTTAGTAATGTGGGTAATGTAACAAACAATGTGGGTAACCGTACAAGTGGGAGTAGTAAAAATAATGGTAATGTAACTGGTTATCGTAAAATGTCTAATGTAATGGCTAATGCTTTCGAATTGGGTGGTAGTGCTTCCGGATAAATCTCATTTTTGTGATGCCTGGGTCCTACCAAATTCTTTTGATGGCTTTGTCCATCGTCACTCTAAATTGTAATGGCCTCAGAGACCAGCCCAAAAGGCTTGGTCTCCTGCAGTGGTTAAGATCTTTCTCGCCTGCTGTAGACATTGTGTGCCTGCAGGAGACCCATGTGGTCTCTGAGGCCGAATGTCATTTGTGGTTTTCTTCTTCTGGTTATTCTTTTGTCTTGTCGCCTGGTTCGTCTCGCTCTTGTGGTTGTCTAGTTCTCTTTCGTCCTTCTCTCTCCTTGGTAAACTCGTGGTGTGATGTTGATGGTCGTTTTGTCCAATGCGAATTCCGTCTTCGTGACAATCTCTTTCGTGTGTGTTCTGTTTACTGTCCAAATAGGAATCCCGACAGGGATGACTTTTTGGACAACCTCTCTCCTAGGGTAGATCCGTCTATCCCTACGATTCTGTCCGGGGATTTCAATACGGTCTTTGACCGTTCCTTGGACCGCTTGGGCTCAGATCCTCTCGATTCTTCTCGTGAGAGTTCCGCCCGGCTCACGAGCCTCTTTGACTCTTGCTGCGTCACAGACATCTGGCGATATCTCCATCCTTCTTCATCTGCTTATACCTGGACTAGGTGGGACGGCAGTCTTTCCTCTCGTATTGATTTCTTTGGTGTTCCGTATGTTTGGGTTCAGTCTGTCTCGTCCTGCAATATTGTTCCTTGTCCTTTCTCTGATCATTGTGGTGTCTTACTGTCTCTTTCTATCCCTGATGCCGTCCCTCCTGGTCCAGGTCTCTGGAAGTTAAACACTTCCATTCTGAGTGAACCAGATTACTTCGACCTTGTGTCTGAAGCCTGGATGCTGTGGCGCAGATCCATCCCACGCTTTCCTTCTCTCGCCAAATGGTGGGAGGAGGGAAAGAGTCGTATAAAGGGGCTCTCCATCTCCTACTGTTGCTCTCGATCGCAGTCTCGTGCGCGCAACCGTGACCTTCTTGTCCGGTTGGTCGAGCACTTGAAAGCCAAAGTAGATGCCGGGTCGGTCTCTTGCCTTGGGCCTTATAGGTCCTCCCTTGAGGAGCTGGCGAGTTTTGACCTTGAAGCTGCTCGAGGTGCCCAGGTTCGGTCAAGGATCCGTTGGGTGGAGGAGGGTGAAACCTCCTCTGCCTATTTCTTTCGTCTAGAGAAAAAGCGCGGGGCAGATCGGTGGATTTCCGCTGTTAAAACTGCAGACGGATCCATCGTGTCTTCCTCTGCAGACTTGTGTTCTACCTTTGCTGACTTCTACACCTCTCTTTACACTGCTGCTCCTACTGATTCCGCCGCTCGGGCTTCCTTACTCCAAAATCTTTCCTCTGCTCTACCTCATGATATGGCCTCCCTTTGCGAGGGTCACCTTACAGCTGAAGAATGTCTAGCTGCTCTCCAGGGTATGGCCCGTCGTAAGGCCCCTGGCCTCGACGGCCTGCCCATGGAGTTCTACCTCAAGTTCTGGCCTGTTCTTGGGGCTGACCTTGTGTCAGTCCTCAACTCGTGCTATGACAAAGGCATCCTGTCTTTGTCACAACGTCGTGGCATCATTTCTCTGTCCTTTAAAAAGGGCGACCGTCTTGACCCTCGTAATTGGAGGCCAATCTCTTTGTTAAACGTGGATTACAAGTTAGCCGCTCGGGCCATCGCCGGTAGGCTTTTAAAAGTTATTCATCTTGTGTTAGCGAAGACCAGACGTGCGGGGTCCCCGGTCGTTATATTGGGGAAAATGTTGCTCTTCTGCGTGATGTTGTTGGTTATTCGTCGTCTCTGGATGTTCCTGTGGCTATTTTGTCTCTCGACCAGGAGAAAGCCTTTGACAGGGTGGATTGGTCTTTCATGAGGGCCACTCTCTCTGCCATGGGTTTTGGACCGTCCTTTATCTCCTGGGTCGATCTCTTTTATAATCGTGTACAAAGTGCTGTTAATGTCAATGGTTATTTGTCTTCTTTCTTTGGTTTGTCGCGTGGTGTTCGTCAGGGCTGTCCTTTGTCTCCGTTGCTATATGTGTTGGTGTCTGAGGTGCTGGCTGCAAATATTCGTGCCAACCCCCGCATTTCTGGTCTTCGCCTCCCAGGGGCTGGTCCGTTGTCGCCGATCTCGCAGTATGCGGACGACACGTCACTCATCTTGGGCGATGACGATTCCATCAGGGCTTCTTTCGAGGTTTTTGATGTGTACGAAAAGGCGTCAGGTTCCAAGCTCAACCGTACAAAATCTAAGGGTCTGTGGCTTGGTTCCTGGCGTGGTCGGACTAATCCTCCAGTGGACCTCGATTGGAGTCCTACGAAATTAAAAGTCTTGGGCGTCTTTATCGGGGAGGGGATTTTAGACGAGGATAATTGGCGTCCAAGGCTCACCGCGGTCGACCATGTTCTCTCTTCCTGGCGCTCCCGTTCTTTGTCTTTTCGTGGCAAGGCTCTTGTAATTAACGCTTTAGCTCTCTCCCGGGTCTGGTACGTGGCCTCCCTAGTCCACATGCCGACCTGGGTGATGAGCGAGCTTAACACTCTCATCTTTAAGTTCTTTTGGAGTGGAAAACGTGATCTTGTCTCTCGCTCTGTTGTAGTCCAATCTTCGTTGCATGGTGGTTTTTCGGTTGTCTCTGTCAAGTTCAAGGTGTGGTCTCTCCTTGCCCAGTGGGTGAAGCGCTTTGCGTCTTCTCCCGCTGGCTGGGTGGGCCTCATGTCTTTTTGGTTTCGTTCTTGTTTTGGTGTGTCTCCTGTCGATGTTTTCTCTCGTCCGTTTTCCTATAGTCCTCGAGTCTTGCCACCTTTCTATAAGTCCTTGCTTCACGCCTGGCGTGGACTGGACGGCTCTTTCTCCACGTCTCGTAATTCTTTGGTCTATGGTGCTTTCGTTCCTCATTTTTGTTGTCCTGTCGCTACTATGTCTGCAAAATCTTGTTATTTACTGTTGCTCTCAGAGAATATGGTCGACCCACATTGTGTGGAAAAATTTCAGCCCCTTTTTGGAAATCTTTACTGGCCTACCACTTGGCGTTCACTCACCTTCTTCGACCAGGATCGCCAGGTCATTGATCTTAGTTGGAAGATTGCTCACGGTGTTCTTTACACCGCTGAGCGTCTCTCCTCCTTTGGCCTGGATGTCCCTCTTGCGTGCTTCTGTGGTGCTCCTGTGGAGTCTCTTTCTCATTTGTTCTTCTTCTGTCCTCTCGCTCAAAGTGTTCTGGCTTGGCTTCAATCTTTGATGTTCTCCTTTAGTTCTGTGTCCCCTGCTCTTGCTGAGCGCCATGCTCTTTTCGGGTTCAACCCGGATGAGTTGCGCGCTGTTCCTCGTGTGTTTTGTTATCTTCTTAACGTGTGTAAGTTCTATATCTGGCATTCTAGGAATGACTATCGGTTTCGTGG